>CAOLHI010005352.1:0-73828 GCA_948474755.1 Ctenosaura bakeri
CAGCAGTCTACATTCGCTTGTGTTATCTCTGGCAAAATGGACATTTATAAAAGCGAAGAAATAATGTTGACATTCTTTGGCATGGGTGGGCAGTTGTGTGTCTTTGGACTCTCACAGTAATATATTGAACTCCAGGATCTTTCTTATTTATTCCAAGAAAAACAATGTTAGGAAAGATGAAAATAAATCTGCGATGCCAATACCAGATACCATTTTCCCTTCCTTCCAGAATGTAGCATTCATTTCAGCAAGCTTAAGACGGAACAAATGGTTAAGTCATAAACAATCTAAAGTGTGTAATTTGCCTTTTTCTGTAATTATGCCCCGTAAGTGGCTATTTAAATTATTTCTTTCTTGGTTATAATGAGATGTGCTGACTGACCTAAACAGAATGCGGTTGTACCCCGGAATGCTCCATTTAGACAGTGTGTCTGAGGCTCTCACTGGTTTGGGATTGCCATTTCCCATTTTCACTCATTCTTTCTGATTCACATGGGCTGCAAGCAGAGATGAAGCACTCAGCAATTCTGCAAATTTTCCAGACTAAGTTTTTGGAGATGTTTGCAAAATATGTAGATTGAGCAAAACGGCTACGAAAAATCCCAGCACAGCAGTTCCTATGGCAGCTGCTACTCCTACTAGTATCCCATAACTGTTGTTACAGCTAATTAAGGCAAAGGTGGAGAACCATTGGCCTTATTCTTACTTTTAGGCCATTTCCACACTACACCGTTATGGTGTATGGTTTCAATATCCTGTGGAATCCTGGGCTTTGCAGTTTAAGGAGCGGCCTTTAGAGAACCAGAGACGTCTTTTGGCCTCAGTAAGCCACAAACCCCAGAATTCCACAGGACGTTGAAAGTGGAATAATAACGCTATAATAGTATAGGGCAGAAATGGCCTTAGAGACAACTGTGTAACCAATTTTGCACCCACACTATTGAGTTACTGTGGTTTTAACCAGCTTTGCTGTCATGTCTCCTTCCTATGGAATCCTGAGAAGTGTAGTTTAGTGAAGGGTTTAGAATCCTCTGAATAATAGAGACTAGAGCTCTCTAGCAGAGAATTCTAGGTATTTCACCAAACTGCACATCCCAGGATTCAGCAAGATGGTACTGTGGTTATTGAAGTGGTATCAAACTGCTATAATTGTACAGTGTGGAAACAGCACAATCCTCATTCTGAAGCAGGTCTCTGGAGTGGCTATAATTAGTAATTTAGTTCTCATACAGAAGAATGAATAATTTCAAACATTTCCTCCCTTCTGGGTGAGATTATAAGAGTTTTTGCTCATTCTGATGATTTTTCTCATTTCTCATTTTTGAGGGATTTAAAAAAATCTTTGCGTACCTATTCAGGAGTCATGCCACTTCTCTTAAATCAGTGTTCCTGTAGTAGAAATACAAACCAGAAAATAATTTTGACTGAAATGGGAATGAATCAAACCTGTATGGTGATTTATGAAAGGGTTTGGAAGTGTGTCTGTTGCTGAGTTCTGAAATGAAAAGTCTCACAGATGATGGAACTGAATGAATATCTCTCTTTTAGGAACTACCCAGTTTCAGCTCAGAATAATTGTGACTGTCACTTGTTTGTCTCAAGCAAAAAACCCCTCATCTTCCTGTTTCCCCAAGTTTTCTTTGTTCCTCCACTTGAAATAATCTTGGAAACAATATTTTGAAAAAGTAGACATTACACAGGCCTTCCTGCCAATTTCACCCAACTAAGGTCTTACAGAATTTCCATCCCAAATGTTCCAACCTCTTTTTCAGCATTGGCTCCAGATTTACTAAAAATGCTCGGGTTGTTTTTGGGTCTAATCTATAGCTTGGAATGTCCCTTTTAAAAGTAATTAGATACTGTTATACTCTCTTTTATTTTTTAAAAATTTATTTTAACAACAGTTACAACTTTTCAATTATGTTACAATATTATTACAACTATGTTACTATATCACCTAATATATTAATATGGTCCATAATATAATCAGTTATTTAATATAGCTGTAACTCCTCAAATCCCCCCCTTTTTAAATGTATAATTATCATCCCTTTCCTCCCACACCACCCCACACCTCCAGGGAACAGTCTAATTATTTATTATTATTCTTGCTTACCTTTCATGTGGGATAGCGCCTTCATTCACTTATTTACATCCCCATTTCCCTCTCTCTGTTTTATGTTCTCAATCAATATTCTCCAGTTTCTGAACCAAAACCCATCCTTCAATTGCACCATATAGGCCCCTCTTTTACTGTTATCATCTCAGAGTCCTATATAGTTAGTTTTAAGAGCCTCTTTGATTTCCATTTTCTCAAAAGTAACAAAAATAGTTATCTCTTCATTATTTTTTTAAAAGAATGAATGCTATAAGCCATTTTCCTGTGACATTGTCTCTACCTGTCCACATTGTGGTCTCCTCAACACCTGTAGTGAGGCCACATCCCTATAAACTATACAGGTAACTAAACAGTTGCAGTTGTAGCATGAAAGACATGGCATTATTCCTCATTAATTTACAGCCTTAATGTGGTTATATCAACCTCACTGGAAACAAGCATTCCAAGAAACTAGTTATTTTAAATTGCGTACATACAACCTCTGACTAAATTCCCAGGCCCTAGGGAAATGAAGTGCCAATTTGTGACAAGACTCTCAGAGCTTGAGTTATACAGGTGGCTGGAAGGAGTTTCTGCTGGATTAAGAACTGATGGCTCAATGAAAAGAACCAAATATTAGCATAGCAATTATATGCACACACATACACACACATACACAAAATGGGTGGCTGCCAAGCTATGTTTGCACATGCATTATGTCTGGTAGGTGAGTTATCGCAACCTCCAGAACCAGGAGTTCCCCTGAACTTCCTCCTGTGTTTGTTCTTTCCTTCTGCCTTAGAAAAGGGCAATGAGAGGAAATGTGCATCAGAGAGGCCAGGACTGCAATCGCTTCATCTCTCGCAAACCAGTCACTCAGCAGGCTGTCATCCCTTCTTCTTTCTTTGCACCGAGGGTGTGTAGGGTGAGGAGAGAAGGAGCCAGCCAACATTCCTGAGAGGGGCTCTTCCATGAAGGTGCCTTCAATGACAACAACGCCAGCAATCTGGGAAAGCCAAGGGAAATGCAATGGCTGGGGCGAACATGTAGCTTCTCAGCTCAAGGACTTTAGAGGAAGCAGGAGAGGGAGTTTTGTTCCAGGTCCAAGCAAGACAAATTGCTTGGAAACTGCAGCACTAGCAGGAGTAGGTGGGGGAGAATTGCACTCGCCTGATGTTTGCCTTTTGTCCATAGGCTAGTTGGTTAGAAGGACAAAAACCATTCACCAGTGACAAGGATACACTTGATGCTTCCTCTCTCCTTGTTCTTTTTTTTGGGGGGGGGGGTTCGTGCATGTGAAGAGAGAGCAGTTTCTCAAATTAACAATCTTTCTAATAAAAATTGGCCTTGCAATTCATCTGTCCTGATGTCAGTACATCCATCTCCATCAGGGACTGTCTTTGTCCCACTCTGCAGGCAGCTTGTATGGGAAGTGGGAAGGGCTTGTCTTATTTTGGCTGTTCCCTGAGGGTGAGCAGTGCTGAATTTGAGCTCCTTACCAGAAGCTGCCTCAGGCCAGCTGGGTTGGCCCATTGTCCCATCTAGCCCAGGCTTGTCTCCCTGTGGATTCCTCTCTCCCAGATTTCAGACAGAGAGTGTCCTTCTGAGCATTCACCACTTAATCCTGTCAACCAGAGACATTTGGTGCTGTCTATGTGCAAGGCTTGTGAGTTTCTACCAAGCCATAACTGAAGCATGAACTTCCTTTTGTAGAGAGGAAGAAAGATGGCATTTAGGCAGAAGAACATCACCTGAAAAGAGGACAAAAGAGGTCGTAGAATTCTACAAACTGGGCATAAGTGAATGTATATGTATAAACACATATCTTGAAATAATGATTGAGAAGCTGGATGAGCTACTTAGCTAAGTAGCATCTCCTGGCCCACTCCACTGACCCCCATCCTGACTTATCAGGGAGCAACCAACACAAGCAATAGGAGTCTGTTCTTCTGTCAATCAGGATTCATCAAATTGATGTTTCTACCACCCTCCCACAAGTGAGCTCTGGTGAAACAGTCAGAGACAGGATTCCTGTCACAGTTTCTCCTCATACAGCAGATTGCTGGAGGAATGGGAGCTGGAAACACCAGTCTGCTGTGCCTCAATCAACAAGAGAACAGACCCTTCTCAGTTGCAGCACTTGCTGCCTGGTAAGTCAGGACTGGGAGACTTTTACTATCTGTACCTATTCCATACGCTATTGATACACTACATAGGGACTGTGAAGACAAATCAGTTACAAATGCACAAGTCCAGGTTAAGTATTCATATCTATAATTGTGAATTCCAGCTAATGGCTATAGTCAGGGAGGATCATGGTGCAATTTTTGTGTCCAGATTCTAGTCAAATTTTAAAAGAGCCATCCAAGGTGCTGAAATTATTTGGTGGGTAACTCATTCAAAATTTGGATTCACACCAGGAGTGGATTTACCACCCCACTGACACTGGAGCCACCAGACTGTTTAGTAGGTGACCTGTGCCTGCTGTCCAAGATTCAACAGTGTACTCCTGTTAAGAATGGAAGCTCATGGGTAAGTCAGAATACCTGTCGCCATCACCACATATAGCCTTCCAATGGTACTGAAAATTTGTGATCTCCCAGACCTCTGGAGCAAGTTTTTTTAGGGCATGTAGTGGGCTGTAAGAAAGAGTGGAAATTTTATCTCCCAATTCTGCTGGTGGAAGCAGTAAAATCCAACAGATGCACATGGTTGGACGCTAGCCCAGGTGCTCACTGTGATGGATGGGCAGCTTGAAAGCCCCTCTTTTCCCCTCCTTTATGTTTAATCTAAATTTGTTCTGGACAGCTTTACAAACAGAGAATCAGGCTGTCAGAAGGCAAGGCTGTCTTCTTGTAGCCCTTCAAACAAAGCAGTATCCTTTGTGAAGTAGGATGCATGGACAAACTTGAGAGAACCGGGATTCAGCATCACAAGTTTACCTTTGATTAAAGAGTGAGTTTTCTGAATGCACATTAATATTCAGGAACCTGAAGGCAGCTAGTGAGTGCCATGACAGTCAAATGGTGAATCTGCTCCAGATTTTAGTCTGTATATGAAAGGAGCTATCCAAAGTGCTAAGCCTATTTAAGGGATAGGGCTCAGCACCCTGGAGAGCACCTTGACAGTCTGAACTAATCGCTGGAACAGATGCAACAGCCACTGCTCGTTCCTGGAGGGTCTTCACTATTGTGTGTACTCACATCCGTTTCTAAGGGTGGTATTTTTTAACAGACAGTGGCTCTTTGATATAAATTCCTTGAGGGGTCTGTTGTCATGATGACACTGTGAAGCCACCAATCCCTCCTCTGTCTAAGCCGGGAAGGGGGATCTTGTGGTCCTCCAGATGTGCTTGCACTACAACTCTCAGAGCCCTGGCAAGCATAATCAATGCTGACAAATGCTAGGACTTGCAGTCCAACAACACCTGGAGAGGCACATGATTCCTACACATGACCTCAGCAATAAAACTTGCATTGTCCTGCATTCTCCATAGCATGCTCACCTGCTCCACAGAGCAACATCACAGAAAATTCTTAGAAGTAGAAAGTACTTGTCCTGTCTCTTCTCATTCCAATGGAGAGGTTGGAAAGATCCTTTTGTTAAGGAATCATTGAGCTTCTTCAAAGTGGAAGGCGAGCGTGATCTTGCAAATAAAGCCTCAGTTGCACTGCTTAACTGGGATACTCAGTTTTTAGTCCACTATTGTTCTGGAAAGATCTGTCTACACATTGGTCTCCCATTTACTTTCAGAAATAAGCCTGGTTCACAAAGTGATTTTAACAGCCAATCACCTGAATGGCTACAAATCTCTCTCTCATTCTCTCTCTCTCTCTTCATGTATACCTTAAGAAGCATTGATTTAAAACAGTATTTTGGCACTCCATTTGTTGGGGTAATATAGTAATCAAACTGATACATTGTTTGCTGGGAGTGAGAGCTTGGTAAATATCTAATCAAAGAATGGGGCAAATAGTGGAATGAGAAATAGAGCCATAGACCACATAACTTATTCAGTATGTGAGGAATTCAAGAAGATGTTGCCTGGGAAATCATTGGTCATCAGTTGGGAGAAGAATAAAACAAGACTGGGAATAATTGCTAGGTGTAATACTCTTGGGGACCTGTCATTTGTGAAGCAGGCACTGGGATGAGAACACAAAACGAAACCATTAAAAGCCTTCTTTGTAAAAGAAAAAAAATTGTATTTTTAAATAATGCTTACCTGGACTGTGGTGAATGGCACTGTAGGAGAGGGCAATTATTTGATGGCATCCATGAAAGAGACCAAAGTGCTTTGCAACTGGCGCTCCACACCAGATCAAGCCCATGACAAGGGAAGCGGGAGACCATTTAAGCCCCATCACTTCTTCACCTGCTCTCTGCATATCATTGAAATATGATCCACCCTCCCACTCTCAGTGCAGCACGAGATTTGTCTGGTTGCTTTGGGGCTGGGTAGGAATTTTTTTCCCCTTTAACTTTTTTTCTTTTTTGTACCTACCCCATTCTGTAACTGCTAGACTTGGGCAATTGGGTTTGGGTGATGTCTTGAAATAAGCTGTCATTTGGTGGGTAGCAGGGGGAGAAGATAAGACTTTGCCATACATCTTTCACTCACTTTTGCTGTAACGTAGGTCTTGGGAACTGCGTCCTTAGGATTATGGATCCCTAGGGGGTGAGGAAGGAGGCTCCCCTTGAGCTTAACCTGGGATTTGTGCTCTCACTTGTAGAGTTCTGTGGCTTGAGAGGGAGTCCCCCAGGCTACCTTCCCGTGAGGGCCAGCTGGGGAGCAAACCAAGTATTTGGACTGCTCTCAGGGCTGAGGTGTTTCACCCAAGGGAAAGCTGAGGAGGTAGCACAGGGTGACACCTGGCCTCAGCTGATCCTGCATCAGGTTGTTCCCTGCTCTTGCTCCATTTCCAGGCCAACACAAATAGGTTTGGTCAAATAAAGTGGCCCTTAACCCAGTTTTCTATGTCTGGTGTTGTTATTTCATGGGTGGACATCAAATGGTGTATCATAATGGCAACCACAAATATGTGGTATTAACCATGGGTTAAAGGGAATAATTATTATGTACTTAATCCATTCATTCAGAATCATGTACTACATGTTATCCTGCAAACTCTTAATTCTAGAACGCAAGGGTAAGATGTACAGTTGGAAAAGTTCCTCTTTTGGACTACATCTACCAGGATGAAGAAAGCACCTCCATGTCCTTCACCTTCAGGCAGCAACAATGGGCCATCTCTGATATGGGGGAAGGCTGCTTGTAGAGCAACCCTTAGTTGACCCTGAGAGCTGTCATATTTGTGTTGTTGTGACCAATATTGGCATTCAAAGTGGCTTACAAAATATTAAAGCTAATATGGATTATAATTCTTGTTGTGTGCCTTTCAAATTGTTTCCAATGTACGGTCATCATAAGATGACTCTATCACAGGGTTTTCTTGGCAAGATTTGTTCAGAGGAGGTTTGCTTTTGCCTTTCTCTCAGGCCAAGAGAGTGTGACTTGCCCAGGGTCACCCAGTGGGTTTCCACAGCCAAGTGGGAATTTGAACTCTGGTCTTCAGAGTCATAGTCCAATGCTCAAACTACTACACCATGCTGGGTCTCCAGATTAATAATTAAACCATCTCTATCTACAGTTAAAACCATGTAAACCATTAAAAATCAAAGATATCATGTGCCATTAGAAGCCCTTTGCAGTCAATTCCTAAAAGCCTGAACAGACCAGAAAAATTTTCATTTGCCAGTGGAAGGACAGCAAAGAGGGAGCCAGCTTATCCTCCCCAGGGAAAGAGGACAAAAGTCTGCAAGGACAAGTTTTCTTTCAGAAGAAGGGCATAATTGGCTGTGTTACACAGTTGGGTTAAGCTTTGGTAGAAACTTTGCCAGCTGGAAGAAAGGAAGGGAGAGATTGGTAAGTACCCTGAAGCACTGCAGAGCTGAGACATATAGGTCAGTTGGCACAATCCCATGGGTTGTAAGAGACTTGACATGTTGGTTGCCCTGGCTTGCTCCTGAATGCCCCAGTTAAGACAACCCCTTTTTATTCATGGAACAGATCCATGAATGAGATGGAATTGGGATCAGAGTCTAGCTGGATTTGCCCTCCCTCCTCCAAAGGAGACAATAATTTACTTTCAGATAGCTTGCTTTTTAGGCTTTAATAGAGCTTGGAAGAGACCAGACAGGAATAATTAGTAACTTATAATCAATTCTTTTCTCCAATAACCAAGGCACAAATTGCATTATGATTGTGATTGTTAAGGCAAAACAACTTTTTTTGTTGTAACTGTAGCTTTTTAGGACCCAGGGTCTTAATACTACAGCATTGAGTATGTTTGCTGAGAAAACAAGCCCCATCAAACTCAGCAAGATCTAATTCTAAGTGGCCTTGCATAGGACAATGCTGCACATCTCCAAATGGGTGGGTAGGTGGAGGCATAGAGTGATGTGGTGTCCGATAGTTTCCATATTGATGGAACAGTGATGTTGCACTGGATTTTAGTCCAGATTTTAAAGGATCCAGCCAAGATGCTGAGCCCTGTCCCTTAAAAATGGGTTCAGTACTTTGAAGAACTCCTTTAAAGCTGAGACTAAAACCTAGAGCAGCTTCACCATTGGCATGGAAGCCCTATGCCCCCAAATGAATTTAGCTTATTGATTTTGTTTGGGGTTTGAGGTTTGGATTCAGCACCTTTGACAGATCCTTTAAAGTCTGAAATAAATCCCAAAGTGTATTAATCACTCCACTAACAAAGAAGGCCCCACCCCCAGCCACCACTGATGCTGGGGAAGCTGATCACCCTCCCTTCTTCTTCCTTCTTCCAAGACAGATTTTCCACATAAGGACCCAAGTGGGTGGTGGTGGTGGTGATAGCTTGCAGCTGGAGGAATCCATCTACAACTACAAAATGACTCACCTTCTTCCCTTGAGTCCCCTTTCTGCGTAGGCAAGAGGGAAATTCCTTCTCCAGGCTTGCTGTGGACATTTCCTTCTTTCTCCCTTTAATTCATCACAGAAGGCAAGGCAGTTCTTTTTCCTTGCCATAAATCTCACAGAGACATTAGCTCTGTTAACAGCAGCTGGCTGCACAGTCCTTGGCTAACTCGGCTTTCTCTCTCACTCTTGTTAACTCCTTCCAGAGAGAGGATAAATGGGTGTGAGAACCTCTTGTGAGTCACTGCTCACCACAGCTCACCTAATCTGGTAGTCTTGACTCTCTCCATGTAGCAGGCAGAAGGTTAAGCAAAAAGGAAAGGCAACCAACCCACATATGCAGCCAACAGAAGTGCTGCAACTGTATCAAAAGCACTATGGGTTTGATCACTCTTCCTTGAGAAACATTTGAAAAGTTCAGGATACTTTCCTGTTTGGAGGAAACACGGGCTGGAAAACTGACAAGCAAAGATGTAGGAACATTTTCTCTGCACCATCTTTTTGACTTCAAATCCCAGCAGCTCAAGCTACAGTAGACAACTATATGGGATTTTGGGTGGTGTTGCCCAAAACATCTTGAGGGCCAAAGGTCTCTCACCCATTGCTAGAATCAACAGAGCTAGCCCTGCTATTGGACAAAGCATTAAGAATGGCAAAAAATGAGATGGACAGCAAGTCAGTTCTGGGACACAATTCACATGGAAACTATTGCTTAATTGAAATTTTACCTCACTCTTCATCCAGGACATTCAAGGTGGGGTATATAGTACGTATCTTTATCCACAGAACAAACCTATGAGGTAAGTTAGGTTGACATATGGTGCCTGAGCTCAAGGTAACTCAGTGAACTTTGTTTCTGAATGCATTCCTTGTGATCTGCACTAGGAGTGCCCAGTATAATTTTCTTCAGAAAGCACCAGTTAAGAGGTTGGTGGCTAATTTGAATGAGTGCAGTGGCATGGGAGAGGAGAGAGTTAACCCAACTTCACAAACTTGTTCTCCAGCTTAAACTGAACTCTCCTCACTCCATGTGTTTATTAGCAGTAGAGGTAAGATATTGTGGGGTGGTGATGGTGTTTGTTTGTTTGTTTTTGCTCCTGCACAACTAACAGCAGCTTGTGGGGGGGAGGACTTTGGACCAGGCTAGAACATGGTGAAGCATGTTGTACAGTGGTGTCAATCCAAATGACTCCTCATCACAAGCTGTCTATTCCTACAAGACAGGGGGCTGGACTACATGGCTCTTGGAGTCTCATCCAATTCTGTGTTTCTACAATTCTATGGCAAAATTTTAAAAATTAACATTATATGATTACATCTGCCAATGCAGTGTGCAGTTTTGGACTGTGTTCTGTTCTCTAACCACTGCATTACATTGCCTGTTGTTGTGTGCCTTCAAGTCATTTCCAACTTATGGAAACCCTAAGGCAAACCTATCATGAGGTTTTCTGGGGCTGAGAGTGTGTAATGCACCCAGTTTGATTTCATCCAGTTGATTTCCATGACCAAACAGGGAATCAAACTCTGGTCACCAGGCTCGTAGTCCAATGCTCAAAACCCTGCACCACCTACTGGTATCATTCTCTCACACAGCTCCCATAACTTTCACTGCAACTTGCCCCGGGACTTTTGAGGTAGACTACATCCCCTATTAATTCACAAGAGGGACCAACATTTTGAGTTTTACTCTGTGAGGATCAAAAGGATCTTGAGCTGGTCACGAGAATTCCAGTATCCTCTCAAGAAAGCAAAATGAGAGTTACTATCTTCTGGTTCCCGAAAATGGACAGTAAACAGAACTCAAGTTGATATAATCAAATAGATCAAAAGGAAATATTTTCTTCCATGAAGTATTATTTGATTATGGAAATTACAGGTTCTAGAACTGTCCAAGGCTGCAAACTAAGAGTGTAACTATGTGACTTTAAACACATCACTTGCTACCAATTATGTCAGGAAGGTTTGTTTATTTAATAATAAGATTGTAGGGGGTAGTGTTTAAAAAAATTACTATTTGGAGTACAGTTTCTAGAATTCCTGTCCCCATGCTGCCTGCAGGATTCTGGTAGTACAAAAAAGTAACTTTTCAAAATTCAGGGGAGGGAATCATAGTATGCAGGAAGTGAAAACAATTCTTCCTTCCCCACATGCAGAGTATCTGCATACAGGAAGCCCCCATCTTTTGACTGCCTGTTACCTGACGACTCGCTCTTTTGAGGCTTCCAAATTAAGAACAAGTTCCATCAATTTGATGGGGTTTCTACTCTTCCATCAGTTCCTCTTTCCTATGGAGGCTCACTTGGAACCAGTCACATGCAAGGGCTGCTTGCAAAGTGAGTTGAGAAGGGGGAAGAAGGCAATAAGCCAGCTGAGAGACTTTGCAAGCAGCACACACACAGTCAGACCCAAGTGAGCCTCCGTTAGTTCTTCATGCTCCCTACAGCACAATACATGGATTCTGTTTTTCATCCACTTAAATTTTCTAACAGTGCTCCGCTCCCTAACCTGTCATATAAGTGTGGGAAGCCTGTACATACATACATACATACATACATACATACATACATATATATATATATGCATACACAGAGAAAACGGGAGGGAGGGAGCAGGGGAGAGAGAGAGAGAGAGAGAAGCAATAGAAAAAGAATTCCCCTTGGTACCAATGAGTGAAGTGTTACTAATGCAGCTTTCCCAACCTGGTTCCCACAAAGTATATTTAACTACAACTCCCATCCTCCCTCACAAGCACAATGAGATTTGCCATCATAAGATGATTAAAAAAAATGTTAGACCAAACCATAGGCCTATCTAGTCCAGTATTGTGCAACAGTGTCCTCCTATTGTACTCCCTGGCATTTGATAATGGAGAGGCATACTGTGGGGATATAAAACCATCATAACAAGTAGCCACTGATAGCCCTGTCCCTCCTCCCTCAATAAATCCAATCCCCTTTCAAAGCCATCCAAGTTTGCCACTTTGTGGCTTCTTGGAAATTTTACCATCCCATTCCTGGAGACCTCATGTTCTATTATGACGAAAGAGAGATATAAACTTCCTTCTCACCATACATAATTTTAGAGACTTATGTTGTGTTTTACTTATTTGTTAAGCTAAACAGCCCTCAGGCCTTTAAATTTTCCACCAGAAGGGGAGATACTCCATCATATTGATCATTTGCCCTTTTCTGCATCTTTCCTACCCATGATGATGTCCACCAGGTTGCAGAAAGCTGTTTCAAATGAACCAGATGATTCTCCCCTGCAGAGTAGACCCTAGAAACCTGTTCAACTTATTTTTGTGGGATTTTTAAATGCTTTAGAGTATTCAAGAACAAGAATGATCGTCACCATGGTATAGTGGTTTGGATGTTAGATTTGGACCCTGAAGACTTGCTATTAGTAGAAGAAAGCCTGAGAAAATAGGCTTAATAGTTTTTCTCAAAGATCAACAGAGCAAGAAACTACTTCCCTTGGTAAGATGTGCCAGACTTCCCCAACCTAGTGCCCTCCAGAGGTATGAGACTGCAACTGCTATCATTCCTAGCCAGCACAGCTCATGGTATATGATGAGAGGCTGCATGATATAAGCACATTACAGCAGGAGAGCTGCAGGTTGGGAAACAATGGTCTGTTATTTTTATCCCTGTATTGATATGAGGGATAGGGGCAGCTGATGGATCCATTGTCATGGCAATGACAAATCCACTCTTGGTTTTATGACCACTGCTTCTACAGCTTCTCTGGCTTTATGGGAGCTCTCCTAATGCTGAACCTCTGTTGGGAATGAGGCCCAACAGCTGGATTGGCTCCCATACAACCTAGAAGAGCTGCAGAAGGATTGGCCATAAACCCAGGAATGGATTCTGCTGCCTCCATGGCAAGAAATCCACCGGCTTCCTCTGACAAAGGAATTGTATAGTGATGTACCATATTGCTCATGTCTGATTGCCAGGCAAGGATTCGCCAGCATGTTAATTTTATCAGTTTGGAGATTTGGGATATAATCTGCAGAAAAGGAAATGAAAATATAACTATAGCATGCCTATGGATTTGGGACACACCAGAGCTTGGAAATAACTAGTTAGTAAACATTTTAAAAATTCAGTACCAAATCTGTAACTACATTACAGCCGTAGTTTAACAAAGGATAGCTTCAATTCTTTTGTTGTGTAACTGTAATATTTCCATTACTTTTATAAGCTAAAGTGTAGGACTTTATTTAATTGTACTAGTCAGAGTTTTTGGTGGGAGTGAGGTAGCATTAATTGGAAAATTAATCCATGAACATGAATTGATATCACTGAAAAGATAAAAAGACAATTAATTGTATTGATTGTTGGTGGTATGCTAATTTTTACTTTAAAATACGTCATTTGAATTTACCAAAAAATGGCCCAAAACTCCAAATAAAAAATCAAGGTAATGTATTTTATTCAACCTTTTAATTCCACTGGTGTGTTGCAACAGTAGAAAGACCAGCTTTTGAAAATTTGGGCTTAGATCATGCATCGGAAGCTATGCTGTGTAACTTCACAATGATGGACCTATGTCACTGATACAATATGCAACCATGCTAGTGAACTGCAATAATGCGCAATGGGGCACCCTGCAAGATATCCCCTTGGACAACAGGACACATCGCATAGTGGAATTGGTGCACAGTGGTCATGTTGCTGGCATCATTTGCCCAATGGTCCTAATGCCATAGGTGCACCTCCATTTCCCTCTTGAGAACACAAACATTGCACAATGGCACAATTCAACTTTACATGATCATACCTTGGTTTATAATGACATAACTTCTCCACAGGATGCCAGTCATTTCAAAATTAACAAATTATGTCTTGTGTTAATTTTATACAAATTACTTCTAAGCCATTGCACTGGCTTGTGCTGCTGTCTAGTGCTCCATTGTGAGTGCTGAACCAAGAACAAGATGGACCATAGGGAAAATGCCCCTGTGATTGTAATGTATTAATTTATTTTAAGTAACTTCGATTGACTGTAACTAAAAGTTACATTTGAGAAACAAGAAAATAAATAGCAATGGTAATTAACTACTTTGGAGGAAGGGCTTGGAATTATAACATTTTTCCTTTCACTGCCAAAGATACTCCCTACAGACTCATCTGTTACTGTTTACAGAATAATCACCAGTGTCTCTAAGATGAAGAAGAAGATAATCATTCTAGAACATGAAAAAGCTTAGTGTTGTAAATGTTACAATAAGGTGCCAGAAAACACCCAAGCCTTTCTTTCTCAAGCACAGTGCTTTTTTTGCCTGATGCCTTCCGTCTTCTTTCTGGGTTGTGGCAGTTTCTCAATGCAAAGTCTCTCATTCTGCACTGTTTTCTTGTTGGAGTTTATGGTGCCACCTGTGTTCTGTCATAGTGCCATCAAACATCCAGTTCTGGAGTTTTCTCCCTCACTGTGTCATTGGCTAAATGTCATTGACTGGGATGCTGAAAGCACCCATGTACACAGAAGGAAAACATACAGGAGCCTGCTCACATGCCACAATGCAGTTTCCATGTGCCCCTGAAAAAAATCCTGCAGATACTCATGCACGGGTTGGGATCTCAGAACCTAGGGGAGGGCCAGTTTTCTGTGTACCTCTGATAGGAAGGTGGAGGAATGGTGTATGCACAGTAGATGCCTTTGCAATTGATGGTGGCTTGTGGCTCACCTGCCAGTGGGATGGTGACACTGTTTGGGGTTTTAATTTGAACTTTATAGAAGCCATTGAAGGTGCTAAACCAACATCTGACGAGGAACCAAATGTTGAGTGGGGGGTAGGCTGGCGGCTTCCCTATCATTGAGGGAAGTGAATTTGCTCTGGGTTAAAAGTAAAACACAGAGCAGATTCACTGCCCCGCTGACAAGGAAATCATCAACCACCAGTGCTTGCAACCACATAACTGCATTCCATTTCAGAACATAGGATACAAATGCTGTTAGTGAGCCTTTGGGGATAAACTGAGGTTCACCTTAGAATGAGCAATCCAGCCAGTGAGGATATGCCTTATTGCCTTTAATATCTCTCCCCTTCCATATCCATGCTCTTTTGCAGACATCGCAGATTCGAGCCAACAGGGAAGCAAACAAGAAGATTTAAAGTCTCCACAGTTAAACATTCAGTGTGATTCCTTTTAAATGAGACTTAGAGGTCCCTGATAAATAAATCTGATTGCTGGAGCTTCCCGTTTTGTGGTATGCCGCTGCCGTTAGTTGATGGACAGTTATTGAAGGAACTCAGGAGTAGGGCACTTTTTTTTTTATTTAAATGCTTCCAATATGAACCACTCTCAAGGTAACCATTACTATCTCTTAAAAACATTTTATTATGAAGGCATATGTATGTTTTAGCAATGCTCAGATGGCTACTTAATGTCATGTTTATCCCAGGCCAGACACTCTCCGAAACAAATGAGAGTTTTAAGATCTAGCTTTCCTTTTTGTTTAATGGAGGTAAAGTTGTTTAAATCATCCACTTCCATATAAACGTTTCACTTAAAACAAGCCGACCTATTCCTCTCCATTAAAAGTTCATTCATCACAAACAGGAGAAAGGTTTCAGCAAGTTTCAAAGAGGGATTGGACATCTCAATGGAGCAGGGAGAATAGCTAATAGTTTCACATAGTGGAGGACAGAATGTGAAACCTCCTGCCTCAGGGCTCTACCTGATCTCTACTCTGTCATTACCGGCAACTGATCTCATCAAAGGTTGCATGCTCCCCCTGCACCCGTTGCCCTGAAACAGCTTCAGATGTTCTGCCACACATGTGGTGGGGACAGGATATTGGTCGATAGAGGCCATATGTGCAAGCCCGTGTGGCATTATGTTTTGCAAAAGTTGATCTCTGGTGATTAAGATCCAAATACGACACAGAAGTCTTGTCAGCAGCTTGGGCTGCTAATGAGATGCGCAAAAACAGGAAGCATGGTAAATCACATTTCCTGTGTCCTCAGCCCTCACTAATGCTCAAAATGGAGACCTATAGATCTTGAGGGCCAAGAAACCCTAAAGGCACCTGATACCACCTGATCTAGGAAGCTAAGCAGGGTCAACCCTAGCTAGTACTTGGATGGGAGACCACTCATGAATACCAGATGCTGTAGGCTACATTTCAGAGGAGGGAAATGGCAAAACCACATTTAAGTATTCCTGGTCTCAGAAAACCCTATGAAATTCATGAGGGCACCATAAGCTGACAGGTGACATGAAGTGAGATATATACACACCAGATGAAATCTCAGCATGCATAACTAAGTCTGAGCCAAACACTGTCTTCCTGTGAGAGGTTCAGGCCATTTCTGCACCTACACTGCTATAGTGCTATTATTCCACTTTCAACATCCTGTGGAATTCTGGGGTTTGTAGTTTACCAAAGAGCTCCTTGACTGAGAATTCTAAAGGCCTCTCTCTAAACTGCAAACTCCAGAGTTCCACAGGATGTTGAAAGTGGAATAATAGCACTACAACGGTGTAGCGCGGAAATGGCTTTAGTTCATAACACTTTCTGTTTAAAGCAGGTATAGAGAAGTTGTGACCCTCTCGATGCAGTTGACTAAAATTCCTATAATGCCTCACCATGGGTTAGGCTGGCTAGAACTGATGTGAGTTGAAGTTTAACATCTGGAGGGCTACAGGTTCCTTTTCCTAAGTTCAAGGATCTTACGTATCAGAGATCAGGTACAGAGACAGATCTCTGTTTGGGAGCTTGAAGACTATACTGGGCTAGATTAACCTGTGTTCTGATTTAATATAAGTTAACTTCACATTGACACAAATGACTTAAAAGCTGCTCTTCAATAATAATTGTGGGCAAGTAGAATGTTTTTACATTTGGTGCATAAGTTAACAATGTTTATTGAATGTTGTCAACAGATTCATTTTTCATTGATTAATCTTTAAATAATTTGGGGAATAAGTTCCATTGAACTTGATAGGCCTTTCTCTTGAGTCAACATATATAGGAGTACAATGTGCAATATTGTGCAATATTACTATTACTAATATTACTAAAACTGCAGTATATGTGCCTTTGTGCAATATTGAAGGGAATATAATGCAACCTAGAATTCAGTTAACAAAAAAAACTTAATTATGTGAGGAGAATGGTATCTTTAATAGTTGCTTTTTTTAAAAAAAAGCATGTTATAAGATGGAAGAATGAAAACATCTTCAAAGAATGAACTGGTATGCCCTGCACACTTAGTTCCACCTGTGATCATCTGTGATCTCTTTCACATTAAAAAGTTATGCAACTCCCATGGCTGCATTCCTATGGAATCCTGGAATTTTCATTTCAAGGAGAGGCCTTTAGAGAGCCAGGCAGCTCCTCTGGTGCCTCTGACCGAACCGCAAACCACAGAACACAGCCATGGCAGTTGAAGTGGAACAATTGTGCTATAACTGGTTACTGTGAAAGAGACTAGAATGATTCAAAATTGTCTCTGGCAATGAATAAAAATTTGCACCCTTCACTACTTTGAACCCAAGTATGAAAGCATCAGTGAAATGAAGACAGAAATATATTTAATAGCACAGTGCTGTCCCTGAATCATAGGTAAGCTTTACCATTCCTACCTGTTTGGAACATCTACCTAGCAACAGCTTACAAAAACATACAGCAAACGAAAGGAAATATGTTAGCCAATCATATAAAAATCATTAGGTCAAAATGGCCTAAGCAAGAACCAAATAAAAACTAGTGATACTGAACCATCAATTACCTTACATTTCAAACTGTTATTGTTATCAGTAGATAACACCAGTTACTTGTTGAGGATATGAGTTAGAATGTTCTATAAGGCTTAATCTCTTTTTTTCTGGAAGTTCCTAAGATCCTAGTAACTCTGCAGCTTCTACTTTTTCCTTCATTTAGGATACATTTTCTTTAATGTGTCTCCATCTTATTTGGGCCTTATGGTCACGTTTTGGCTTTCCATTTTAACTTGCCAGTTAAAGAATGCATCTTATTATTCAATTTCCACTGAAATCTGGAAACTTGTTTTCACCTATGCATACTCAGGATTCTTAATCAGATCTGAGACAATATATGTTATGCATTACCTGGATTTTGCTCCCTCATCTATCAGTCCCTAAATACAACATCGTCTTTGCTTGGAAATGTAAGAGAAAATCAGCTTCAACTCATGTACATCTGAACTTTTGTATCTCAATTCAAGTAAGCTTCTTTTACTTCTCCCCCATCTGTACCTCACATTGTTCTGGT
Source organism: Ctenosaura bakeri (assembly GCA_948474755.1). Taxonomy (NCBI): domain Eukaryota; kingdom Metazoa; phylum Chordata; class Lepidosauria; order Squamata; family Iguanidae; genus Ctenosaura; species Ctenosaura bakeri. The sequence continues at coordinate 18,291 of CAOLHI010005352.1, forward strand.
TCTGCTTGGAAATGAGTGCATGTGCAGGCACATTTTCATTGTCCAGTTTTGCTGTAAAACTTATCTGTGCTTCACTGATATTTGGAAGTATGGCTCTTTTTGGCTCCAGCACCCTTAGATGGGAATAAGTACCATTGAACACAACATCTCTAACTAAACACACACAGAATTGCACTGCTTGAACTTCCAATAACTTCCAGGAGCTGTAGCTCCCATCTACCTCACCCACTTGTCAGGAAGGATGGAAGTTGTAACCAAAAAGATCTGAACTCTAAGCTTGCAAAGGCTGAATTATAGGAGATGGACTGGAATGAACTGTTCTAGTCCCTCCAGTACACAAGCATCTTAGGCTCACAGTGGTCCACAGACTTGGCAGTTATCCATTACACCACCACCACCACCACCACTACTACTATTACTACCATTATTATTATTATTATTATTATTATTATTATTATTATTATCCTACCTTTCTCCCAATAATGGGACTCAAGATGGCTAAGAACATACTTAAAACAACATCAAGTAAAAGCGATACAAAAGCAATAATAAAACTATAAATATAAGATTTTTTTAAAATTAAACAATTTATGACATTAAAACGTTAAAAATATTGAAATGAACTAAAAGAATACATACAAACCTTTAAAACCACCTATGCAAACCATGTTTCAGCAGATGAATAGTAGCTAGGCCTCAAAAAAACTACTAAGCATCAGAGCCAAACTGAAGATTGTAACTCTCGTGGACAATGTTACTCCAAAAAACTATCAGAGATGGAGATGGGCTATAGCCAAAGTCTAGTAAGGCCAGAGGTAGAAGAGCATGGTCCAGAATGGAGCTGGTCAAATCTAGGGACGTTGCTGCACTACACTGTTATAGTGCTATTATTCCATTTTCAACATCCTGTGGAATTCTGGGGTTTATTGTTTATTGAGGTCCAAGAGCTCTCTGACCGAGAAGGTTCCTCTCTAAAATGAAAATCCCAGGATTCCATAGGATGCTGAAAGTGGAATAATAGCACTATAACAGTGTAGTGTGGAAATAGCCTAGGCCAATAACCGAAGATCTGAAGATCCAAAGGAAGTTGACCAACAATTTGAACACACTTTGCTTTAATTCTCTCTTTTCCTTCTGCGTGACTTTTCACTAGGTCTTGATTAAAAATTGTAGGTTGGAATATACTCTAGATTCAACCCCTAGTAATTCCATGATAAGAAACAGGTAGCGATTGTCAAGGAAATCCTCTCCCTGAGGTCTGGAGAAAGCCATTGATAAGTCAAAGCAGAGTGAACGAGGCTACATGGACCAATAGTCTGGCCTGCTAGAAGGTACTTTCTATGTTATGTGGCAGAGCAAGCAGAGGTCAGAGAAAAATGCGGGGGGAATGCTTTGGGAGCTAGATGTGTCTGATGGATTATTAGCTGACCACCATCTTTGGCAAATGTGACCCCAGATAAGATGCAGACATGAAGGTGTAGATATGTGTTTTTTTTAATATCCAGACCTACCTGTTCATTCTGATTGTTCTTCTGGTGACTGTGGCTAACTGACACATTTTCTCATTACACAGAATCCATTTGTGGGTCTCCTCCTTTTGAGCTGCAAACTGCTGAGTTTGGGTTCTGTGGAGACATCTTTCTCCAAAACAAGGCCAGCTGCACACTGATCGGTATTCAGAACAAGCAAAGAAGTGCTCTTACCCATTTTGATTGTCAGTTTGTAAGTAAAGAAGTGCTATGGCCTCCGTAGAAGTTCCTTGCCTTACTCAAGCCTGTTAATTTATTTGTGTGAATTCTGCAATTGCATTTTATGTTCATTTAATGGCTATTAAGAAAAGGAGACGTATTTTTATGTTCTTATCATCATTTTTTAGCCATTTGTCTGAGCTCCTCTGTAACAAATTAATTTCATTACTATCATTTCTTCCCTGATGTTTTTTATGTTTGTTGTAATTCCAAATAAAAGCCAAGCAAGTACTGAAGGGAAACAAGCCTGGGCTCTTTATACATTGTCTGTATTTTTTCATTCTATTACTCCTCCCACTGCCAAAGAAAAAAAATATACATCCATGTATTCCTATTCAACTCAGAAGAGAAACAACCAAATGTCCATGATCTATAAAAAGAACATTTACAGAGAGAATGAGGGAGAGAGAGAGGGAGAGAGAGAAGCAATAGAGATTTGTCAGCTCCACGGATGTTTTCAATATCTTTCATTACATCCATAAAATTAAAACACAAGGAGCAAATCTACAATGTTGGTTGGCTAATAAGAGAAGTAAAAAGTTGTTAATCAAACATGTGGCCTTATAAAATAAAAGAAATAATTGGAAAAGATATCTAATTTGTCTATTGAATGCCTCTAACACTCTCTTTATCACTTAGATGGACAGAATATAATTGGTACGGTGAAAGCCATCAATCTTAGCAACTGGGCTTCCTGAGCAGGCTACAACTATTACTGTCATATTATGACACCATAATATCAAGATCAATGTTGTTTTAAATGCACTCCAGTTATGGGCAATTGGTGACAATAAAAACAGTGACAAATTGATGAAACAAGCATCAAATGATCTGGTGTCTAAAATAAACCATAAATAATCTTTGTTGTTTATTTAAAAAAAAATAGCCACGAATTCACAGTCACCAGGGGGTGCATAGATTTGACTTCTTCCATGGATCAATCTACCCTAAATGTATTTTCAGTGTTGTGCTATCCGACAAAGATACAATTTTCTTGAAGGAAGAAACTTTCTGATTTGATTTAAGGGTCATTCCCTAGCAGTTTCATAATGTCACTGTTAGCATAATTATGACCCTGAGAAAGAATTTGATCATTTACAGAAGAAAACATGCATGTTGTTTTCTGGATGAGCAGTCACCTCAATTGAATATGAAATTTTGCATTTTAAAGCAGACCAGTCATTGTTTTCCTACACTTAGCCTCTCTAGGAATAGGACCGGCCCTGCAATTAGGCACAATGAGGCAGTTGCCTCAAGGTAGTAGATCATGTGGGGATGGAGCAATGATGGCTAAAAGAACGAGCTCCATACACTATGCATTTTCTCCTGGACACCCTAAGCTAGCTTGCAGGGGAGATGCTGTCCCATAGCCACTGTTGGAATAAGATTTGATTACTATCTGGTTAACTTCTGTACATGGAATGTGGGGAGATACCATTTTGTCCTTTGCCTCAAGTTGTAGAATGCTTCACGTTGACCCTGTCTAGTAATAGGTACTATGGGAGGGAAAGAGATCACAAGTCTGCTCTGACACCCCTTTTTCCACCCATCCATAGCATTGCGTCCTCTGCCTCTGCAAGAACACCCCATTGCCCCATCCATTTCTGAGAAGATTAAAACAGGAAAAGGAAGAGAAAGGGTGGGCAGGGGGAGATTTATTCCACAAAATGGGATCCATTCACACTATAAAATCACAGTGCTGTTATTCCACTTTGACTGCCATAGTTCCATCCTATGGAATCCTGGGGCATTTGTAGTTTGGTCAGAGGCAGTAGAGAAGTTCTCAGGCTGAGGATTCTCTATACTGCTAACAGAACCAGCATGGCATTGTGGTTCAAGCATTGGACTATGACTCTGGAGACCAGGATTCGATTGCCCACTCAGCCATGAAAACCCACTGGGTGACCTTGGGTGCATCATACACTCTCATCCCCCACAAAACCTTGTGATAGGGTCATCTTAGAGCCAGAAAGTCAGAAATGTTTTGAAGGCACACAACAACAACAACAACAACAACAACACTGCCAATCCCAGGATTCCACAAGAATGCTGCCATGGTAGTTAAAGTGGAATCATAGTGCTGTTATAGCACTGAAATCTCTTACCCCCGTTCCACTGAAGTGAAGGAAATCTCCGGAAATCTCTGAGAAATAAATAAATAAAAAATCTTCTCTCTAGCCAGATCATGCACTTGGGATGACCTTCTCCCCAGTCTTCACCCCTGCCCCTGCTTTTATGTGGCTCAATAAGCACTAAAACTATTGCCACTTCTCCTGCCTCTCTTGGTCTCTGTGCAGTAGTAAGAGTAGGGACAGTGTACTTTTCTTCCCAGAGGCTCCAGTCCATTGTTGCTAGGCAAACCACAATGCAGCCCAGCATGGAAATGGGCAAGCTTTTCCCTCACTGCAACGTGATCATACAAGTACAACATTCACTCCTGTCAACAGAAATAAGGAGAGGGCACAAAAGCAGACATTCACAGACATGGGATAACGTAGAAGAACAAGCTCAAGGACTTTGTTGGATTGATTCAATAAACATGATAATGTAGTAAAGTTACCACCTCATAAATGAAGCAACCAATATCAAAACTTGCAAGACTGCATGTACAAGCATAGGTAGTGTCCACTTATATACAGAACAAACCAAGCTACTGAGCAGAACTAACAGGTGGCTTGATTACAGAGCTTCTGAACGTTAAAGTAGCTAATGAAAGGGACAAGTCAGATAGTGGTAAGTAACAGAAACCACAATGAACAGCCTTCGACAAAGACTAAGTGGAATACTGTAGAACTGGCCCATTGTAATTACTTGCAACGCCACACCATGACATCACTGTAGAACACTGTGGGCTGACAGGAGGGGTCCAACTGTTGCTGTATCATCTGATTGCAGTAATGGGCTTGGCTAGCACAGCCAATGATGAGAGATGATGGGAATTGAAGGCTAACATCTTGAGGATCCATATTGTCCACCCAATTCTAAACCAAAGCAACTAAGGGCACATCCAAACTGAGGTCTTTTCACTCCAGCACTTAGAAAGCACTGTGCAGTTATTCTGTTTTTTCTCCTTAATGTCCAATCTCTTCTTTCTCCTATTTGAAAAAGAGACAGGAAAGAGGGGATTCATGAAAATGGATTCATGACAACGTAGCATGACAATGGTGTGACAAAACCTTGCCTCTACATTAATGATGTGGACAGGTAACTAGGGTTGCCACCTGAGGATCATCCCAAACCCTGTGGTTTCTGGACCAGAACTGAAGACTTTGGGATAGCTGCTGGTGGTGTCATTAAGCATTATGTCATTAAGCATTATGCATTTGATACCAACCACAGTTGCTCGCAGCTTGTCATTTAAACACACATAGAGAGAACATATTTTCCTGTTTAGAAATGGACAGAAATCTTAGCTAAAGGGGCTATTCCCCAATCAAGGCGAAATGAGGAGATTATTCTTCCTCACTTACTTTGGGAGACAGGATAAGAAACATCTAAATCTAGCCTACTTGCTTCTACCCAGAAGGTAGATGAGGAGTGGAAAGAGGATGAGCCCTTGCAGTACAACAACTGGAAGAAGGAGGAAACTAATTACTAATTAAGTAACTACAAAGACCCTCTGAAGAGTCTTTGCAAGCTGCAGCAACAAATCAATTAAACCTTACAGACTGTAAGAAGCTGCTATTCTAATAGCTAAGTTGGAGATTTGCACACAGCCTGTTTCTCTTGCCTGGAGTTAAGCCCACCAAAACTGAAGAATTTGTACCCCTGTTTCCTGCCTGGAGATGACCCATAAAAGTGGACACTCAGGGCCAAGGCCTGAAATCTGGCAACTCTGCAGGTAAAATAAATTAAAAGGAAATACCTATTTTCCACATTCTTTTGTACACAGTGCTGTCTGGTGACTTTCAAGTCAGTAGGGTGCTTAACTACCTCAAGTTTTAGTTTGAACTATAAAGAAGTTATCTAAGACATTGAATTTATTGATGGAATACAATTCATCACCCTGGATAGTTCCTTCAAAGTTCAACTCCAAAGCATATTCACTGCCCCAATAACATGGAAAACATCAGCCACCACTAAATATTCACAAAGCAGAGGAACTTAGTTTTCTGCCATGTATTATTTCATATATGGATGTGAATTTCAGTCTTTAAAGTAAGTAGCCTTCAATGGTTTCACAAAGTTTCCACAAAGAGTTCCAGAACAAAAATCTTCCCCACTGGATTAAGGTCAAATTTGTACCTTCAGCACACAGTTAATTAACTGGTAAAGACTTTAATGCCATTGGGGATCTTCATATCAATCTGAATCAGACCCACCCCAGGGCCAACACTGTATATGGGCAAGATAAGCAAGTTATAGCTTAAGGCCTCTAAGTAGACTTAATTGGTTTATTTGTAAAACAGCAGAATAGATCTCTTGATAGAGTTTATATATGGCTTAATCTGCCCTCATCCCACAGAAAGCTCATGGTACCCAAACCAGCCAACTGATTATGGCACCTGAGGCAGAAAATCCCACATGAGTCGCTCCCCAACCCTGGCAATAAAAAGGCAGAAATCATAAATTAAGTAGTATTCTGCTAATTTTTCATTGCGTCCAAACTCTGTTACCTGAGGTTGCTACCCCACTCTGTCTAACAGGCAGGCCCGTCCCAACTTTGAAAGCTCATCTGTGTGGGAATTCCATTCACACTGAAAAACTGTGGGATTAGGGAGACAGCTAAGCTGAACTTTCAAATATTCATGTCAGATCTGGGGCCTAAGAATACAATGCTCTAGAGCTGGGTTCCAGTTCCAACACAAGTAGGCAAGAGTTAAATGGAGCAGAGGCAGGAAACAGCCACAAGACAGTGTTGCATGCTGCCTCTTTAGAGAGAAGGGCAGAGGGCCTCTGTGCTTCCAGGCCTTCTGGGAGGGAGGAAAAAAGATAAACATTTCCAGTTCTGGGCAGAAGCTAGGAGGAGTCTTTGGGATCATCTCCTGTGAGGGCAGAACTATCCTGGGGCTGTTCAGCAAACGTCTAATCAGATGTTGCTCTGTGTTCCAGGAGCAAATAACATTAGCTGAAGACGTCTGTGCACTCACAAGACAAGCTGGAAGCCAAATACTAGGAAAGGCAAGCAAAGATTACAAGACAAAATGAAGAACTGCAGTTATGGGAGGCAGACTGGCATCTCCTTAGTCAACAGATTGAGGTTCTGTTGCAAACTTGGGAAATGAGCAGCCCTCCAAATTTGCTGGACTGCAACTCCCAGTATTCCTCACCAGACTGCTGGAAGGGGCAGTCCCACCTCACTTGGAGGGCTATATGATTTCCACCCCTTGCCTACCCAATATGTAAACTGCCATTCACTTAAAAAGTTAATCCAAGTCAATTGGCAAGAAAGTCACCTTTGTGGATGACCTACACACGGAATTGGACCAGGCGATTGTGTCCTTGTTGGCTCTGCTGGACTGGTCAGCAGCTTTCAATACCACTAACCTTGGTATCCTTCTGAACTGTGTCTCTGGAATGAGACTTGGGGGCAGTGTTCTGCACTGTCCTGATGGGGGAGCGGTGAACTCAAAAGATGGAAGAAGCACTGAGAGATTTTGTTTGACCCCATGGACATTGGCCTATGGGGTCCCTAAGGACTCAGTTTTGTCTCCATGCTATTTAACATCTACATGTAACTGCTGGGAGAAGTTCTCCAGAGTTTTGGAGCTGGATGGTGCACACATATCCATTCCATGTATGAAATAGCTTTATCTTTCTTCCACACTGGTGAAAAAAGCATGGCCACTCCCGCTTAAAGATCACAAGGCTAGCTTGGAGGCGTGTAGGGCTCTCTCTACCCGTAGCTTGGTGCCATCCGCAGCGTGGGGCAAACTTCTACTACTTAAACTTCTATGAGATCACAAGCATTCCTTCCCCTGCCACACACGCACACACAGACGCACACACACTGAAAAACAAAGTCGAATGATCATCAAGCAACAATTTACTGCTTAACCTGGCAGCCACCAGCCATTCCCATGCAAATAAGGGGCATGCTCCATTGGAACTATGCTACTGCAATGATGTATTTGCATAGGAATGGCAATGTGCCTGCTGAGCAATGTGCCAAACCATAGAAAGCCAAACCAAAAAGGGGTGGGTGTTTAAAAAAGGAAAAAGAAAAGAAACTTGTTTCGAACTACTGTGTCTTCTGCATACAGGAGCACTGGGCACCACACAACTTCTCCGTTCTATCTGCTTTTGCACAGAACAGACGAAACTACCTTAAAAAGAAGCCATTTCCACACTACACTGTTATAGCACTATTATTCCAGTTTCAACATCCTATGGAATCTTGGGTTTGCAGTTTAGGGAGGGGCCTTTAGAATTCTCAGCCAAAGAGCTCTTTGGCCTCTTGGTAAACTTCAAACCCCAGAATTCCACAGGATGTTGAACGTGAGATAATAGCACTTTAATAGTGTGGTGTGGAAATGGCCAAAGTCAAATCATTGGTGCACCTCATTCAATAGTGTTTTGCCCCCCAGCCCGGAAGGGCTCCTGAGGTGATGAACAAATAAAAACCAACTAAAAACATACAAATATAAAAACATTTTAAAGAACACATTAAAATACTTTTCAAAAACTCCTAAAAGCAGTAGAAAAGCAACCCTAGACTCCAGTTTTAAAACAGTTAAAACAATAATATCAAACACTGAATACCAAGCAGAACAGCACTGTTTTGGTTGCCTGTTGGAAGCTTAAAAGAAATGGGGCCAACCTAACTTCCACCGTTAGGAAGTTCCACAGGTGACAGGGAGTTCCACAGTTGAGGCTCTGCTACACAGAAAGCCTTGTTAGCTGTACCCACCAGCCTAATTTCACAGGGTGTTTGGACACGCAACAGGGCCTCCTCGGAAGAGCTCAGATTTCTTACAGGCTTATGTGGGAGGAGGCAGTCTCTCAGATACCGTGGCCCCAGTTCATTTAGGGCTTTGTAGGTCAACACCAGCACCTTGGATTGAGCTCAGAAGCAAATTGGAAGCAGGTGTTGTTCTAACAAGACTGGTGTTTTAGGTAGGATTGTTTCTCAGTCCAGCCTGGAGACATTGAAAACATCCTGTCACACAACACAGTTATAACACAATGGCCCTTTTCACACCTTACCTTCATCACGGCAATGGGGAGCAGCACTCATGCAAGCAGCCATTCACGCGAGCCGCTCATGGCAGCCCTTCTGCCTCCGGCTTGCCGGTTGCGCGACTGTCGTGCTAGCACCCCACTCCTTCCTTTCGCAGCACAGCCTGGGAGCTGTAGGCTGCACTGGGGAAGGAAGCGCGACCGGGCTGGCTTGTTCAGCGCACCGCCCGCAGGTAAGTGCGCGAGGGCCCCACGAGCATTGCGTGACTGCGCAGTATTTTCGGCTTAGAGCCAAGAATTTAAAAATGTGCATGCGGCTTTAGGCTCGTGAGCGTCACGTGAGTGGGAGTGCGTCGTACAGACTGACGCTCCCATTCACGCGATGCTCAAGGGGCTATCGCACAAAAAAAAACTCTGTGCGAAAAGGGCCTATGATTCCACTTTAACTGGCATGATTGCCTCCAATGGAATTCTGGGATTTGCAGTTTGGTTAGATGGACTCAGATGAATTCTCTGGCTGAGAATCCTAAATGCCCCTCCTTAAACTCCTGCTCCTAGGATTCCATGGGAGGTAGCCATGACAGTTAAAGTAGAATCATAGCACTATAATTGTCTATTGTAAAGGGCGGCCCAGGGCTGTACCTCAGACCTTCTGGATGCAAAGCATGTGTTCAACCACTGAGCCACAATCACATCTGTCTCTGTGTGTATGTGTGTGTATGTGTATAGACGTTTGGTTCACATTTCAGTTTGGTCAGATTGACACATGACATTTCTGGGCATTTCTCCACCCCTGCCAGAAACAGCCGCTGATATGGAGCTGGGGGTGAGAAACCACATGAGTCAGGCAGGCTAAGCACTATAGGGGTGGAGGCAGGATGAATTTGCCATGGGGTTGGTGTGGAGAACAGCGGCCCTACATTGAGCATTCCACAAAGTTTTTCCTCAAATCTTGGGTGTCCTCTGCAACTTTTGGGTGACTCTTTCTTTTGCATTAGCAGCTGGTTGAGAAGAAGACATTTGTTATAGCAAAGGCACCTAAATGCCACCACTCTTTCAGGTCTTCCGTGGATGAATAATATTTTATTTTCTTCGAGGCTGTTTGCGCACCACCTTATTGAATCTGGCTCCCAATAGCTCCCTGCCAAGCGATTCAGAGACCCTTTGTGCTCCATCTTTGTAATGAATATGAAATGTGAGTGAAATTTGGGAGGTGGATGAAACTTTTGACAGCTTCTTTATGATTCCCAGAGCCAATTTCTTGGAGGTGTTAATACATTATTTCTGGGGGACACTTATTACTTTGACAGAAAAGTATTAGCTAACTGCTCCATTTTGACCATCTGCTGTCTGGTGATGAGGAAACATTTCCTCATTGAGGAAGGATGGGAGGTGGAGGGAAAAGGAAAGAGCGAAAAGACGCATAACCTTGTTTCACTGAGAGGGCCAGAAATGAGAAGGCAGCTGTGAATACACCAGGAGAGCACCAGATTGCTTCCCCTTTTCAGAGTGGATCTTAAACATCATAATTTTTCAGCTTATGACTGGTATACGGAAAAGGAAATACAAAGTTTTCTCACTCAGCTGCCATGTTAGTCAGCTGGAAGGAGTTAGGAGTGTAACCATTAAAGCAAATGGGAACTGGCTATCAAATATTTAGGCCTGCACAATCCCCTCGTAAAATAGATGAAGACTGATTAATGTGATATGTTTCAGACTACTGTTATGAGTTCGGGCATAATATATGGGCCCTTTCCCTGCCTAGACTCCAAGAAAGTGCATGGGAGGTGCTACTCAGCTTCTGTTCACTTCAGTAAGGCTTACCAGGGAGACATTCCCACAACGGCTTGTGTCCTTTAAAGCCCAGAGTTCACCAAGCCTTTTTCAAGTGTCACACAACAGCTAGTCCTATATCTTCCCCTCTCTGGCCCCAGTGAAACAAGTGGAGGAATTGCTGGGAATGCCCTATGTGGAAATTCTTCAATGAGCAGGGGGTTGGACCTGACAACTCATAGGGCCCCTTCCAACGCTATGGTTCTAATGTTTGAAATTAAGATGGAAAATAACCTTAACGTAGCACACCAAGTCCGACAATGCTTAAGGACAGGAACACTCCACTGTGAGTTTTACGTCTCTTCTGACTCCCTTTGAAAAATGGATAGAGAGGTCAGGTTGGTATTTAAATCTCAGTGGGTACAATTATGTGCTGAACCATGTTACTTTCATGTTCAAGAAGCACATTATTACCAATCAGTGGACAAACGCTGGTTGTATGAGTTAAATGGGGAGCAGTTTCAAAGGGTTTGGGGGACAGTTTTACACACATACATACACAGCGGGATCCACTGCAGACCACACTGGCTCCAAAAATGTGAAAAAGCCTCAAAAATCAAAACCAGAAGTAATTAGGAATCCAATTTCTTTTGCAGGTCTTGAGCCCCATTTTAATGTAAGGCTGCCAGGCACAGATGCTTTCAGGAGCAGAAAATGACATATTTACTGGGGCAGGGGGCAAATATGGCCTTGGTGTGTGGCATGGAACTGCACTTACTGCACCTTCCTCCCCTTTGAATTAGACCACAGCCATTGCTCTACAGAGCATCCCTTTCTTTTCCTCTCTTCTCTTTATTCTGTTCATTTATCCTGCCTTTCTCCTAACAACAAGACTCAAAGCAGCTTACAATATATTAAAAGCAATACAGATTAAAAACTATACAGAACACCAATAAAAAGCATGAATATAAAAGTTATTTAGAAGACAATCAAATGATTTATAAGGTTAAAACCATTAAAATTCATTAAAAGACTATATATAAACCATAAAACAACACAGCATACCATTGAAAGCCCATCTCAAACAATTTCTAAAAGCCGAATGGCATAAGAATGTTTTTACTTGCTGAGAGAAGGAAAGCAAGGATGGGGCCGTCTTGGCTTTCCTAGGGAGGAAGCTTCAAATCTGGGAGCAGCCACTGAGAAGGCCCTATCCCTTGTTCCCACAAATGAGCTTGAGAAGGTAGTGGGAAAGAGAGAATGGCCTGCCCAGATAATCTTGGAGCTCCAATGGGTTCATAAAGGGAGAGCAAGTCCTTCAAATAGACTGGACCCAAGCTATATAGGGCTTTATTACTATCATGGGAACATACAATCATTATCAACAGGTCAAAGGCAGGAACTATTAACGCTCATAGGTATTTGTGGTCATAGATAACAACAATGGCATTATTTTTATGATGGTGATGATTTTTTAGCACCTAGGAACTGAGAAACAGGTGCTTCTACATACGTGCTGAGTCCAAGACATTGTTTTCAGTAGCAGAACTGCGTTCACAAAAGAGAATTATTTCACAAAGAAAGGTAGTCCTGTTTCCTCCTAAAACATTATTGATGTCTGAAGCCTAATGTAGAAGAGGCAGGAAGGCACTTTATCATCATTATTGATAAATTATTTGGGAATCAGAACCCTCATGCATCTACTACAATCACCCCAGTGGTCTACCAGCAGAACTTTAATGTGTTACCTCCTCCCCAGCCCTTCCTTTCTCCTTCTACAGTAGCAATTCCCAGTGCCTTTCAGGTGTATTGTACATAGTTGGGAAAGCTGTCTGGGGACTCTGGGACCTGTTGTACAAAACACCTATAGGGCAATAGGCTAGGGAAGGCTACTGTACAGATTACTAAACAAAATCATGGTAGTAAAAAGGGGAAATCTGTACAAATTAAAATTTTATAATCGCTAGGATAGATAAAGATGTTTTTGATTGACATCAAATGGGATGCAGGACAGGCCCCAGGCAAACCTCTCCCAGAAGATCATTCAAAGACATGGATTCCACCTCCTAGACAGCCTCCTCTGCAATTGCTCCATTGCTTACATGTATTAGACAAGCTGCCCAGAGAAAGGCCTCAGCAGATGATCTCAAACTATATGTTAGTTTTCAGGAGAAGACACAGACTTTAGAATACCAGGCATCCCATGACCAGGAGTGAGCAAGTTAATGCTCTCCAGCCTGTTTGGACCACATCTCTCATCATCCTCAGCTAGTCTAACCAGTGGCCAGACATTATGGGAGTTGGAGTCAGGATGGTAATAGGCTGCCTCCCTTTTCCTTGATGGTTAACTCATATGGCCTGGCACAAATTGAATGCTCATATGAACTTTAAAAATCCCATTTGGATTACTGTAAGGTGTTCTACATGGGGCTACCATTGAAAAGTGCTCAGAAACTTCAGTTGGCCCAAAGAACTGCAGCCAGATTACTAACTGGGGTTGGTTACAGGGAGAACATAGCTCCCTTGTTGCAATAATTCCATTGGTTGCCAGTCCGTTTCCAGGCACAATTCAAAGTGTTGGTGATGACTTATGAAGCCCTACATAGTTTGGGTCCAGGCGATTTGAAGGACTGTATGTCCCTTTATGGAGAGCCAGCATGGCATAGTGGTTTGAGCATTGGACTTCAACCCTAGAGACAAGGGTTCAGTTCCTTGCTTGGCCATGGAGACCCACTGGGTGACCTTGGGCACTTCACACACTCTCGGCCCCAGAAAACCCCATGATAGGTTCATCTTAGTGTGCCCATAAGTAAGAGGTGACTAGAAGGCATATAACAACAACAACAGTCTCCCTTTATGAGCCCATTAGAGCTCTAAGATCACCTTTAAAGGTCCTTTTCTCCATCCCACCACCTTCTCAAGTTCATTTGGTTAGAACAAAGGAAAGAGTCTTCCCAATAGCCACTCCCAGTCTTTGGAATTCCCTCCCTGGGGAAGCCAGGATGGCTCCTTCCTTGATCTCCTTCTATGGGCAACTGAAAGTCACCAGGCTTTTAAAAATTGAGTGAGGTGGACTTTTAATGAAATTTTATGTATAATCTTTTAATGAATTGTGATGCTTTTAATGTTTTAACTTTATAAGTTGTTTAATTGCTTTTTGATTGACTTTTATATTTATACTTTTATCAAAGTTTTTGTATAGTTTTTAAATCTACATTGTTTTAAAAATGTTGTTAGGCACCTTGAGTCTCATTATTGAAAGAAATACAGGATATAAATGAACAATAACGGGAGAAGCAGCCAAATTCTCTGTTATGCCCCCATAATGATTCCCTCTTGCCACAAACTTGGATCAGTCCTTGCATGTGTTGTCTTGAAGAGAGGAGGCAAAATGGCAATTTGCTGTTGTATGCCTTCAAGTCATTCCCAAATTATGGCAACCCTAAGGTAAACCTTTTATTTTTTCTGGGGATGAGAGTGTGTGATGTGCCCAAGGTCACCCAGTGGCCAAGTAGGGAATCAAACCCTGGTCTCCAGGGTCGTAATCCAGAGCTCAAACCAGTACACCATGCTAGCTATCAACATGGTATTACAGTGATCAAAAAAGCACCCACATACCCTTCATGACCGCTCCAGCTCTTCAAAGGGAGAGGATATTTTGTTCTGCTTGGCACCCGCTTATTAGTTGGATTTAGTCTCTTTCAGGAATGGCTGAGTTCTGGTGACATATGAGATGACCGTCGGTAATGTACGATGCACAGTGAGAGAGAACACCCACTTAATTAAAATACAGGAGATATACTGCCCAGATTGCAGACAGGAATGGCTGCATGTGGAGCAAGAGTTTATTTGAGGCATCCTTCATGCTTGTGATGATCACAGGCGGCTTTAATATTGAAATATGTGCCATTTACTAAACTCAAGCCATCCCCGGCAAAGCTGTTGGAGGAGCAGCAGCAAACTAACTAACAAACAAACAGATAAATAAGCCAAGCCCTTAGCTTGGTGAAAGATACAAAAAGTAAATACATTAATAGGAGGTAATTGAAAACACACGGGCAATCTTTAAGCAATCATGCTCTTGCATCAGCTGGGATACAGACAGTGCGAGCAGGCACACCGCAGACACAGATACAGTGGGACATGATGTGCACAGGCCAGCTCACACAAATCACAGCCTCGATGTTTTATGGAGTGAGGTCTCCAACTGTAACAGCGGTGTCATATTTAGATTTCTAATTATATTTTGAAATGCTTCACTAGCTGCTCCTACAGCACAACGTTCATAAAAACCACTGTATCTCTGCTCTCCTTGCTGAACAAAGGAAAGGAAAGGAAAGGAAAGGAAAGGGAAATCCTCTCTGCACCTTGTTCAGAGGGCTGGTGTGTTAAGTTTCATTACCTGTGATTCTTAGTTTCCAGGCAATATTGATTGATTGATTGAATTTATATCCCATCTTTCTTCCAAGATGGAATTTCAAGGTGATGCTGAACTTAGGCCATTTCTGCACTAGACTGTTATAGTGCTATTATTCCACTTTTAACATCCTATGGAATCCTGGGGTTTGCAGTTGCAGTAGCACTATGACAGTCTAGTGTGGAAATGGCCTTAGTGCAGACATGTGATGGCATAGCCCACTGCAGGCCAAAACTTAGGAGACTTCTTACAATAATTTTAAAAAGACCAAGGTAAAGCATTTATTTACAAAAGTTTTAAAAAATTAAATAACAATATTATTTTTTAAAATTAGTGGAAACAGTTAAAAACTGTGTTCCTGTTGCACTCCTGTTCTGGCAGAGCCATTGCCAGGATCCCCACCAGAGGACTCCGCTAAAAGGTAGGATGCAGAAAGGGCCTAAGGAATAGAGGATCTTACTAGGATCTTTTTTTGCTATGAATATGACTGAGTGTAGCATTTGTGGGAGAAGATGAGGGCAAGTAAGAATTGAGCTCCCAGTCAAATGAAATTTTACTTCAGTCCTCAAATTTCTTTCATTAAGAGAAAGACAAACTGAAAATCATTCACATCTGGAACTCTTCTATTTGCTGTGTTTGCATTTCCTAGGTAACAGTGCTTCCCCATTTTCTATGGATGCCTAACCTGTATTTCTAAATAGTCAGTTATGTTTTTTTAGGGATGGGACAAATCCAGAATTTTCCAAATCTGAATCCAGATCCGGATCCCCGGAAGGTTCTGGGAATCCACGAATCTCATGAATCTCAACTCTTTGTAATCGTTTTTTTTAAAAAGGGGGTTTAAAAAGCAAGGGGAAGAAGGATAATCTTGGGCAAGACACACACTTTCTCAGCCTTAGCAAAAGCCTAGGCAAAGGCAAACCTCCCTCTGAAGAAATCTGGCCAGGAGTCATAGGTTGAACATGACATGAAGGCCCTTTCTGATTAATCCCACATTTTCCTGCCTGTGTAAACAGGGTCACATACTACAGTACAGAGATAATCAAGGTCAAAACTGAATTTTCTTTGTATAGCTCCTTATGGTATCCTGGAGTTTGTAGTCTGATGATGCACCAGCACACTTTGGCAGAGAAGGCTATGACACCTTGTAAAACTACAAACCTCAGAATTGTGTATGAAAGAGCTTTGCAAGGAAGCAATGCAAAGGAATCTTTCAGCTGTCCCTTGAAATCTCAAGAAGACTGTACCTTCCAGTCAAATCTCAAGTCCTGCAACAAGGAAGGCACTTTAAAAAACAACAACAACCCACCAGCTTCTAGTTCAATCTCAATTCTGCACCCTGAAGTCCAGTCTCACGTCCTGCAAGGGACTTTCAAGTCAAGTCTCTACTCCAGTTCCAATCCCTACCCTCCAGTCTCAAGACAAAAGAACAGAGAAGAATAATTATTATCTTGCAGAGGGAGGCAGCCATGGGCACAGGCAGGCAGCCCGAGTGGGCATGGTTGGGCGAGCTCACAGCCCAAGCAAGTGGGCAGGCGAACATGCACACAGCCCGAGCAAGCATAGGCAGCTTCCAGCATGCATGTACGCAGAGTTTTATGCCACGATTTTTCTTGCCCAGGGACCTGCTGGCCAATCAGGCTTTTGGTGTTCCCTGGAGGTGCCAATTTTGAAAAGCAACAAACAAACTTGGATGGTGGATTCAAAAGATTTGGTTCACCATTTTGGCACCAGGATTCGGATTCCTGAATCTTGAACCCTTCCCCAGGATTCGAGGATTCAGTTGGCCCATCCCTAATGTTTTTAAATTACTGCAATGCTACAGATTTGGGAACAGAAGGAAAACTTTACTGTGGGAGAGAGAAAAATTCTTATTTGAGGAAGAAATGCCCTCAGTTTGGCTCCCTGGATCTTACACTTTAAGATCAGGCCTTCCTAAACTAGTGCTGCCACCCTCTTGGGGTATGATGGGAGTTGTAGTCCAACACATCCAGAGGTACAACGCTAAGGTACTTTGTCTGCTTTTGAAAAACAATGTTGTGGTTAGAAAAAGAAGGAACTGTTGCTCTGAAATGGATGCTGTGCTGTGGCCTTGGCTCAACTCCTGCTGGTCACAGCTTTCAACAACAGAAAATGGGTGTGAGGCAAGCAGAGCATAAATCCTGCAGTCACAGCTAATAAACATTAACAAGTCATGGTGCTTGTAGATGATCACTTGGAAGTCTTGTAGGGGTTTTCCCAGATGAATTGACCATGGATGGCCATAAATATACCAGTTCTGTCTCCTCCTTCTTAATGACGTAATTCTGAACAGGGCAGGTTTTCTTAAAATTTCCTATTACTGGCCTTTCTGTTATCGAATCATTTTACTGCAGTAGCAATTCATATTTTGGCTCCCATACAGCATGCTGTTATGTGGCTTCAAACATCCCACTGAAGTTTTAAATTAGCTTTGTCTCCTTTTCTTTGCACGTTAAGAAACAGTAGCTCTTGTTCTGCCTTCTCCAAAATATTGGCTTTGGTTGAAGCAGAGAGAGTCAAAAACACCAGGTCTGCTGCTGGTTCATTATTTCGTATGTCATCATTTGCTGGAATCTGAAGCCTGACCAGAGATTCTGTTGCTGATCTGAAGATTTAAGCCCTCTCTCTACAGAGCTTTGAAGTTCACTTTTTAATAGCTTTGGCTATAAATTTCATCACCCAATAAATCCACATGTTCATAAATTGCTATGTAGAAGCAAGGCGATTTTAGGCATTAGTGTCTCCATGTCCCTTGGAATGTATTTCATCTGGGGGGAGTAATTGCTGGAAGCAGAGGAAGGAACAGGTGAGAGATGTCAACCCAACGAGGGTCAAAGGACAACCTTTATAAAAAGGCAAATAACAAAAGTCTAGTCTATATCCAACAAACTCAGTTACAAGGAAAAGCTGCTTGCACGCTTTTGCATGTTTACTTGGCAGTACATTCCACTGAGCTCAAGGCTTGTTCTCAAGGAAGCGTTCACAGGATTGGAACCGGAGGCTGAGTAAATATGGATAAGATTGCTCAATTGGGTACATTTATGTACAGTTAAGACTCAATAAAACCAAATGGGGCTTATTCTACATTCTAGAAATCTATTTTTTCAGAGCACAGTGGTGGTTAAATCCAAATAAATTTGTGTAAGATTGCCTTGTGAAAAAAGTTTAACTTTGGGTAGACCAGGGCTAAGGACCTGTGACACTCCAGATACTGGTGAAATTAAACTCTAATCATCCACTAGCAAGGCACACTGATGGGAACTGAATCTTCTCCAGATGTGGGTAGAGCATACCTAACAATTAAAGCAGGGGTTTAGCCTAGTTCCCCCAGAGACCAGGGGCAATTGATAATGGTGGTCCCTCTTTGCTCTGCAGACTCTCCCATCCCTCCTCCTAATGTTTGTGATTCCAGTATAATCCTTCCCAAAATGGATGGCACCAAGAAATAGAATGAGTCCACAGCAGTAGCCTAAAGAGGAGCAGGAAACTGAAGGCATGCTCAGACCTCAAGGGACATAGAGCCAGTTGAGGGGTGAGACTCACAAAAGAGGGTGAAAACACCTGCTACATCTTCCTAGGCTCCCATTCCCCCACCCCATTATTTGCTCAGGGTCTGTCTGTGTGGAGCAGACAGCAGCAACAAGGTTAGTTAGAGATCCCAGATAGAGAGCAGGAGCTGGGCATGAGTCAGAAGAGCGGGGGCTATCTTAGTACTTGTGCAGTTTTAAGAAACTCCTCCCATCACTTCCCCATCTTCTCCCTGTTTGATCACCTGGAAGAAAATGAGAAACCTAGAAGAAGTAGGCCAGCACTGGCACAGTTGTGACTAGGAAGAACTGGAGTGGGGCAGAGGGTACCAGATGCCCCCCAATGGCTCTTGGCCCTGCAGTGGCACCCTAACGAGGTGAACATAGCTACACCTGTGAACAAAACAATAACAACAACCCACCTTTGTAATGTGCAAAGTATTTCCATGCTGATCACTCAAGAGTGATGTTTCAGTTATCCTAGGAGCAATGGCCAAAATCTGATTACTAGCTTTGACCAGAGAGTAGACTAACTGAATTAATTGCTGGCAATTAATGGCAAGCCAGTGCTTATGTAAATGTTAGCAATGGCTCTATTCTAGCTGGGACGAGCAGTTGGATTTAAGCCTTTAAACTTTGCAGATAGATAGATAGCAGAAGGGAGAAGGAAGGAAGGGTGGGTGGCTATGCTGATGCAGGTTTCTGGGAGTTATAGTCTAAAAAAAGTAACTTTTATAGTCTCAGGAATGGAGAAGAATGTGTGTGTGTGTGTGTGAGAGAGAAACACATGTTATTATTAATCTTTATTCCTTTTTACACAAACTTTAATGCCCAGTCTGGTTTCCTTTCTCCAAGTTCTGTGGCTTCCTTTCTCCAATGTAACTCAGAAGAAAGCATGTTCCAGACCAAGAAAACTGTAACACTGTGTTCTGCCGTTGTCAGTAGCTTTTGGCAGATAACTGGAATACACAAAAAGTCTCTTTCATCTCGTTTTGTTTTGAACCCAGTGGGATATTCAACAGCACATCCAAATCTAATCTTATATATCCAACAAGCTTCACACTGCAATTTATTCTGCTTGTTTCCAGCCAGCATTTTAAAGAGTTCAGGAGGCTGCTAGTTATTCTCATTGTTATCATTGGGCAGTTAGATCAAACCAGAACACGGCTGGACCTTTTTAGGTTGCATTGATTTCAATGGGAGGGACCTAAACATTTATGGGGCATCTATGGGGATCCAAGGAGCCATAGGAAACTGCAGATCTCCCCCTACAGAAGGGGTCTACGCTCTGCCACTGTACACTCCCCCTGGTTCTGGGAATTGTAGTCCAAAAAAGGACCTTCTCCAAGCTGTGCTACTGTGACTGCCAGCAGTGTTCTGCCACTAGTAAAGGCAAAGAGAGG
Source organism: Ctenosaura bakeri (assembly GCA_948474755.1). NCBI lineage: Eukaryota > Metazoa > Chordata > Lepidosauria > Squamata > Iguanidae > Ctenosaura > Ctenosaura bakeri. The sequence goes on from CAOLHI010005352.1 coordinate 38,299, forward strand.
CATGGTCCACAGATGTGCCAGACCCAACCCACAGGTGTGGTCTGAGCACTTATCTCTTGATGACTGCACTGTCCAGCAACAACTTGAATGTGTGAAACAGTCACCACAAAATAAATTTTCCGTTTCTTATCACATCAAGTAGATTTTTCCCCTAAAGAATGTATTCCATGTGCTAAGCAGTGAATATAGGAAAGCCATGCACATGTAAATAAGTAGCCACAGACAATCCCCAGGGAATGGGATGCACTTGCTAGATCTGGTGATACCCCGAAGCAGGTCTACAGAAATAAATGCTATGATTCCATGGAAGAAATGAAAAAAAGAAAGAAAGAAAAAGAGTGTCATCTTGGGCACAGAATTCAGTTTCCTAAGAACCTCATCTCTTTTGTTCAAAAGGAAACATGTCTGAATGTGAGATGTACCTTCTGAAATTCATCAGAAGGGTGGCTTAATAAGATCGACAGTGATTAGACATATGTGACCATGAGTTCCTTATCCTTCCTCATAACTGCTTCCTGTGGTATAGAGCAGTGGTTCTCAAACCTTAGCTTTCTAAGTGTTTTGGACTTCAGCTCCCAGAAACCCCAGCCAGCTTGGCGAGTGGTTGGAGATTCTAGGAGCTGAAGGCCAAAACAGGTGGAGGACCAAAGATTGAAAACCACCAGTTTGGAGGGTTCCACCAGGCCAAAGAGCAGAGGGAGAGAAGAGAAGCAGAGCGATTCTTCCCTCAGCTATCCCTAAATAGCCATTTCAGCAGTCTATGAGAACTGCTTCCACCCAGTTGGTCATTGTAAGAACTGCAACAGGAGGCTTTCTTTTAACTCTGCACGTTATAGCATAGTAATAGCAACAGCTTGTGTATTTCTATACTGCTTATCAGCTAAGTGTTCTCTAAGCAGTTTACAACGTGTTAGCTGATTGCCCCCAACAAGCTGGGTACTCATTTTACCAACCTGTAGAAAGATGGAAGTCTGACTCAGCCTGGAGCCCGGCAGGATCAAATTCACAACCCTGTGGCTGCAGTACCAGCATTTAACCACTGCACTGCTAGGGTGAAGACTAGAACTGCTCCTGTGCATTTAATGGTTGTGAGGAATGAGAAATTTCAGCAGCTGTTGCTGATAACACAACAAGGTAACAAGCAACACCTGATGAAATTCCCTCTTCTACAAAAACATTAAAGCTACAGGAAGCGTCGCCAGTTTCCTCTCTGGCAATTTTGCATGGGGGTAGAGAGGCAGGAGACAATCAGGTGGAACTTTTCCCTTCCCAGTAGGCTCAGGGAAAAGCAAACTGCTAGTTTGTATGTTATTCTTCATGAATAATTTTGGCATCTTGATCCCACTGTGATTTTGTTGGGCACATATGTCCTGATTTTCATCTGTGAAATATTGGAAGGTATATTTTGGCTGTAAATAGATCCTTGGCTAAAAGCTTCTCAGTCTTCTGGATGGCTTAGTTGACTGTCTACAAAGCCAACATTAGTCTAGCATTACAAACCTAAGGCATAGACGTGTGTGTATGTGCCTTCAGGTTGTCTGTTGCTCTACCACTATACAAATCTACATTTGTTATATGACACTGAGAAGCTCACTTCTGTTCTGTCTTCGTTTCCAAACTCTGATTTCCAATATAGGTCAATAAAAGAGTATTAATGAAATTTTGCAGAGAGAGTAGAGCTGTTAACAATAGTGTACATGTGTTGTGTGTGGAGGTGTGTTGTGAGTAAATGTCAGATATAATGCAGTTATCACAATGAAACTTGCAGCTGGGTTGGTCTTTTCAGTAGGTACCTTATAGGCTTGTGAAGGGAGGAATTTGGGTTAGGTTTTATTTTACCTTTTTTTTTTTTTAAAGGAAGGGGGTGTTAATGTTTCCCTGGTCACTATTTTCCCTTCCTTTTTTTCTTTCCAAGAGCTGCTATAATCATAAAACTCAGACAAGTGGGAAAATACCTTGGACTTCTGATGGATCCAGAATATTTCATAGTTTGTCATCCTGAACTTTCTAACACTAAATAAATACATGAGAAAGGGAAGCTGACAAAAGGGCCCCGGGGGCTTTCTGGATTGCAGCAAAGAGGCTTCCAGCCACAAAAGGGATATTATTATTTCACTATGTAAAAAGCATTACCGAGCTCTTTTGGGCCTGCAGCACACTCCATCTTCTTGTATAAATAATGGAAATTTATGGCCATTTCTCTCCCTCTCTGCTATTATTTTCTAATGAGGATGTGTGTAGAGGAGAGCCTGTGCTGTAGAAGAGAAAAGGTTTAAGAGGTAAACCCTCCACGCATTAGAAAAAAAAAATATGCTGCAATTCTGGGGGAGTGCCAAGAGACTGGTGTAGATACCTTGCTGCCTTCCAGACACCTTGGACTACAATGCCCATAATCCCTAGCTGGCATGGCTAGTGATAAAAGGTTATGGGAATTGTATCCAAGATATCTGAAAGGTTGCTTATCTCTACCTAAGAAACAACAGGATGTTGGGAATCTCAGTCTCCTTGGGTGCTCTGATACTTCTGAAAATATTCTTGGGAAATTTACAGAACAATTTATGCATTTTTTTAAATATAGGTAAGTAGTCTCGTCTCAGTCTCAATAACCAATATCCAAGACTATGTATCTTGATGGGACTGTAAGCACAGTTTCAGTTATAATGTCAGAGCAGATCACAACAAGAAGTGTACACATTTACTTCTTTGTCAGCAAAGGGCAGCACGCTGGATGAAAGAGAGTCAAAGTGGAGAATCCAATATGGCTAGGATTGCCAGTTTAGGATTGTCCCAAGTCCTGAGGTTTCCAGGTCAAAATCCACTGGCATATAGATGGGGGGAGCGATGAGGGCAGTACACCCCAGGGAGAATTTTTTGGGGGGTGCCCCGCACAACATGGCCATTCCTTCCTGATGCAGCCACACCCCTGCAGTGATGTGGCCATGCCCCATGCCCCACACCTGCACTCCAAGCTACACGGCTGCCAAAATCTGAGACCAAATGATGATGTCATTAAGTATTATGCATTAAGTACCTGCCACAGGTGTTCAAACCTTGTCATTCAAAGACATAGATAATTTAATTTAACCTACTTGCTCCTAGCCTGAATGTGAGAGCTGGCACCATAATAACTGGGGGTGGAGGGGAGGAAGATAACTAAATAAATACAAAGACCACCTGGAGACCCTTTGCAAACTGAAGCAGGTAGATCCTAGTAGCTCTAGTAGCTAAGCTGGAGATTTGCACACAGCCTTTTCCTCTTCTCTGGAGATGAACTCACCAAACCCAAAGAATTTCCACCTTTGCCTCCCACCTGGAAAAGAGCTGTGAAAAGTGGAAACTCAGTGCTAGGCCCTAAGATCTGGCAACCCTAAAATATTACTGACTGTGGACAGACAGCCCCACCCTCTGAAGCTAGGCCAAAGTATACAAGGCAAACCTTCCAAATGTTAACTGCTCTCATTTTATGACTAAATCCTGAACCACCAAAAATTCTCCAAACTTGTGACATGTCAGCAAATCCTCTTTTGCAAAGAATCATGCTGAGCCTTTAACATGTGAAGTATTCATAATAAATACTGCCATGCTCAATAGACTTTGCTCGCTTACTTGGAACTGCTCATTTTTCTGTCTCTCTGCAATGTTTGCTCAATTTAGCCCTTGATTTCTCACTTGCCATGTTGACTCGGTCCAGATTCAGCTCATCCCAGAAACCGCTAGCAAAATAGTGCCAAAAATCCAATTCCTCCTATGAATTCAGCATTCTGGCATGTCCAAGGAGGAAGAAATCTCCCACCATAAAACAAGACAATATATAGTTACATCTGACAGTTGCAGCACAATGCTACCTCCTTGCCTGAATGAAAGGGGACTGGTTCAGACAGCTTCTTGGCATTTCTTGAGAAGGGAGAATAATGTGCAGCATATATCTTTGGAAAGCATGTTCAATGTTACTACTTTCAGGGAAAGAGAAAACAGAAATGCAGAAGGTGCATCCAAAAGAGGAGAGTCTGATGCCCTTTGGGGCAGTCCATTCCACCACTGAACAGCTCTGTCAGAAGTTCTTTCTAACATTTAGGCAGTATCTCATTTCTTATAATTTTAATCAATTAGTTTGTGTTCTAGTCTCTGGAGCAGTCAAAAGCAAGTTTGGTCCATCTTCTACATGGCATCCCTTCAGATATTTATAGATGGCTATCATACCACCTCCCAGTCTTCTCTTCTCCAAGCAAAACATATCCAGCTCCTTAAGAGGAGCTTAGATATCAGAGCTTGGTTTCCAGGCCATTGACCACTCTGGTTACCCTGAGAAAAAGTCCAGCTTGTTACAGCTTTGTAGGTTAAAAGAGTTTTAAGCTACACAGTGTTCATGCAAAATCTCAAAATCCCCTACATATGCGGTCCCTTAATAAAAGCCAAAATCAAAGGTGGGTAATACCTTTTATAAGGAAGATTAAGGTGTGAATTAAAGAAGCACGTAGGTGGGACAGGGTTTCTAGATTTCCAGAACTCTTCATCAGAAATAATGGTACAAAACGAAGGGATAGGTAAAGAAACAAACCTCTGCCCTGGTGGGCTGGCCTTTGGCTACAGCTGCAGGATGGTTCCTGCAGGCTAAGGGAATAGAAGAGCTGTTAAAGTATCAACTTTCAGCTTGCTGGATTGCAGAGTTAATGGTTTTTCTCCATCTCCACCAAACTGATAGCTGCTGATAACCCTTACAACTGCTCATTGCCATCTTCAAAGCCTCAAGATTCCTGAGATGGCTGAGCAGAGGAATGATGAAGCAGCATGGCAATCATTATGAGAACAAAATTGGAGATTCACTTACAGAAACCTATTAGATGAAACTTATACATGCAGTTGTCATGCCACTGATTTGCTAAAGGGAAAGTGTGATTTCATTTTGTGAAGTGCCTGATCACGTGAAACTCTCTGCTTAACCAATCATCCTCAGACAGTTTCTCTCTTTGATTTTTTACTTCTGCCTTCCCTTTTCAATTCTTACTCACAGTCCACAAAAAATCACCAGATGTGCCCTCACTGACCTGCCACCAAAGTCCCTTCCCAGTTTCTGCCTCAGTTCTATCCAAAACTACCAATTTCTTCCCCGTGATTTTCCCCAAACAATGGCCCTGGCTACACCCACAGAATGCATATTTTCAAAATGACAACTTGATGGGCATATGTTTTCCCCAGCTCTCTTGCTCACAATCATAATCAACCAGTTAGAATCCCACTGCTCAGGAGTGCTAACTTCTGCAACAGTTGTTGTTGTGTGCCTCCAAGTTATTTCTGATTTATAGCCAACCTAAAGTAAATCAATGATGGAATTTTCTGGAGCTGAAAGTGTGTCATCCAATGGGGTTCTATGGCTGAGAAAAGAGTCAAATCCTGGTCCCCAAGGTTATAGTCCAACACTCAAACTGCTGCACCTTGCTGCAATATTCCCTGCTTAAAGTTCACCTTTTCTGTGATTTTGTTCATTTGATTATCAAATGTAAATAGGGCAGGGTTGGCTTAATTCATGGAAGTTGCATACATACCTTTAAAAAATAGTAGAGCATAGCGTACATAGCATCCTTGAATGTCTTACACACCATCTCCCCTCAACAGAGTTTATATCTCATTTTCCTAGTCAGCATATGCCTCTTCTCGGCCTCAAATTCCAATCACACAAACCATTTTACTTGACCCTGGGTTCACTTTTAATAGGAAGGAAGAAAAGTACTCGGGAACAAACTGTGGCCATTAACAAAATGGAATGCTATTTTCAGAACATGCAAGGAAGAACAATCTAAGAGTGTTCTGTGTCATTAATGTCAGCCTTGTGCAAGTGCACATTTTGGCACTACAAGAATTAAGACACAATGACTTAGATCTTCATTTTACTTATCTGAACAACAGTATTTACATTTGAAGAATGGGGCTTTCCCATCTTCCATTGCATCCAGGAAAGACAGATCAATTTATTGAATCAGTCTACTGACCATTTCAAACAATTACAAACAATAACACCAGTAGGATGCAGGACACTTGCCAGAACCCCATCTAAAATACAAAGGAAATGTATAATGTGCTCTGATTGATCAAGGAAACCCCTTGGTTTAGGATAATTCATAAACATCACCTTTTGAGAGATAACCACCAGATTCCAACTAGATCTTAAACTTGTTGTCATTGTCGTTGTGTGCTTTCAAATCATTTCTGACTTATGGCAACCCTAAGGCAAACCTGTCACAGGGTTTTCTGGGAATAAGACTGTGTGATATGCCCACGGTCATTCAGTGGGTTTCCATGGTCAAGTGGGCAATCAAACTCTGCTCTCCAGAGTTGTAGTCCAATACTCAAACCACTCCACTATGGTGGATCTCAAGCCACAGCAACAACATATAATGGCTTTATAAGAAAAAAAACAATGCTCAAATCAATGAAGGCAATAAAGAGCTGGTTGCTGTCCAGTCACTTTTTGGCATAGTGGCTTTGCTTCTAGGCAAAATCAGCCAGCTGGGGACAGGGGTCACAAACTACTAGAAATGGTTTGGGATATCATATGGGGACCATAAGTGTTGCTGGAAGAAATCATTCCTCCTCTTACATGAACAGAGAAATGCTTTAGGATCCAAGCCAATACTTTCATCCCAAAACCACAACAAAGTGAAAATATGCATCGGTTCCAAATGGCAAGCAAATATAGACACCAATTGTGCCAACCATTACTGAAACTTGGTTTTAAATTAATGTTGTATATGTGTATACAGATCCATACAAATATATACATCTTCAAGCTTGGAGATCTGTGATGTCATCACCACTCCTTCCACTGACACAGACTGCAACTATTCCGTATTGTCATTTCATGCAGAATTGCTGCAGCTAGTTCATCACTTGATTTTGAAGTCCAAAACCTGAGATCTGGGGATGACCCCCTCTTCTCGTGATGTCACACAAGTGATACTGGAAGGCTGATGTTACAAAGGATAGTCCTGATGATGTCATTAAGCATGATACTTTAAGCATCAAGCACAGTTGCACGGAGTATGTGATTCAGACAAAAAGCACTGGCCAAGATACTGCCTCAAATGCCGTAGCCACGATGTCATAGTTATGCTATAACTCCCCATCCAGCCCCAAAAGCCCACCTTAAAAAAACAGTCAACCATCCAGAGCACCAGAGGCCTATTCTGCTGGCAAGTGAGTGCTGCAGGATCAGTCCACTCTTGCCAGTAAGAGCAAGCAACAGAAGCAGAGACCTCTGTAGGGACCTGTCACAACTATTCATCACAATCTCACTCACTGCTTGGAAGGGGCTGGCTTTTGTGGTGGGCTTCAGGGTCATTTGCAGTCAAGGCAACAGTGCTACTATTCCAAATGAGAACACAGAGCAGTTACCATGTCCTAAGTGTAATGCACTATAGAGAACCAGTGTGAGATAGTGGTTTAAGTATTAGACTAGGATAACTGGGAGACCAGGGTTTGAATCCCTGCTCAGCCGTGAAAACCCAGTGAGTGACCCTGGGCAAGTCACACCCTTTCTGAGAAGGCAAAGACAAACCTCCTCTGAATACATTGTGCCAAGAAAGCCCCATGATAAGTTCACCTTAGGTTTGCAATACATTAGAAATGGCTTCAAGGCACACAATACAAGACCAACATCCTTAACTGACTAATATGATGCCAGTCCCCACGTCTAAGTAAAGAGGAATACACACACACACTTCTCAAGGCAGTGCTCTTGCCGTGAGATTCTTCCCTCTCATTCAGAGAACCAGAGAAGAGGATCCAGACCCTGAGACCCAGGCCCAGGCCCTAACATTTGGGAACTCTATCCTCTGATGGCCAACCTTCTAGTGACAAGCTTCTCTAGACATAAGTAGCCTATTCTTTGGATGACAGACATACAGACTCCCCTACCCACGGTTCTACTTGGAGTCTTGCCAGCCTGGTAGAACCTGCCAAAGCTTGTGCTTTCCTGGCACAGCCTCAATGAGGCAGCAAAGTAAGCCTTTCTGCAAGACACACAATTGTATAATGTGCAGGATCTACAGATATATCAAACAAATGTGAAAGATCTATAAATCTGTCACGACAAAGGAGAATGTCATTGTGTCTATCTGTTTGTCCATGGCAACCATAACTCTTTGAGACATTGTGCCAGATGCCTCAAAATTTGACAGAGTGTTTGCAGTAGCTGTCCAAGATGCAACCCTGAGTTTCAAGTAAAAATTCTAGACTGAGGGCAGAAGGAGGTCACTAAAAACAAAAAAGAGGGGTACCAGCCTCTCTCATTCTCACTCCCCCCATGTCCTTCAAAAGAGCACTTTCTTCCTCTCAGTCTCTCAGCTGATAACCATATGAAATTTAATCTCCACCACAATATACATCTGTCATTCAATTTTTGTACAAACTGCTAGCATTGCCTGCCATCAGAACACTGAGCCACATGCCTCAAAAAGGGATGGGTAGGAAAAAGAGGCCCCATGAACCTCTTTTACAGTTACTGGCAGTGCTATAGCACAGTGGCATTGTTGCTGAGATTTCCAAGGCAGGGAAAAAAGGCAGGAAGAGAGAAGAGGGCTAAGGCACTGCTGTAAAATTTGGAAGCACAAAGTCCCAATGAGTTATGGATACCACAGACAGACAGATAGCCAGACACTGAGTAGAATTCACTTGCTCAGCTGCTATTGTTAACTGCCATGAAATCAACTTTGAGTTGCATTCCTTGTATTGTTCTGCTGTTCTGTTCCATTGTCTTTGTCCCTGATTGTGTATGCTGATGTTCCACCCTTCAGTGTAAAAGGTGTTATAAATAAACATCATCATCATCATCATCATCATCATCATCATCATCATCACTACTATTCCAAGTCACTCTGTCCTCAACCGGCCTGCTCAGGTCTTTCAGACTCAAGGATGTGTCTTCCTTGAGAGAGCCTATCCATCTGTTATGTGGTCTTCCTCTTTTCCTACTGCCATCTACCTTACCAAACATTACTGTCTTTTCTAATCAGTCAGGCCTTCTCCTGACATGGCCAAAGTATGTCAGCCTCAGTTTAATCATCTTGGCTTCTAGGGAAGCAAAGGAAACAGATGGCTGATGGCCCCACCCCTCCCATGAGTGGTCCCCATGGTGACAATCAGAAGCAGGGTCCCTGCCACAATTCCCCCTTGTACCAGAGATCACTCCTGGAATGGAGCGTGCAAGCATCGGTCAGCTGCTTCTTGACTGACAGAAGAATAGACCCCATCAATTGCGGCAGTTGCTTCCCAGTATGAATACAAAACAGTCATGAATGCATAACTCTAAATTACACATTTGTAACTGCTGAACTGTATTCTGGCCAGTGTATTTTTATTATTATAGATATATTAGCATATATACCCAGCATTGCCCAGGATTCTATTTTCTCATAGGTGATACTTGTTAGAAAGATTTGAGATCCTGTGTCTCTAATTCCCCAAATTGTCTTGTCCAGTAACTGTAACTTTCCCCATATTCCCCATTCCAATCTGTATTCAGTTATTAACATATAGAGGTTGGGTTCCTGAAGGAATACACGGCCCTCCTCCTTGCTGCTAGGCCTCATCTCCATAGCCAGCCTATTCAAGACAGACACAGTTGACTGAGGGCCAAGAGCTCTCTGGCTGAGAATTCTAAAGGCCCCTCCCTAAACTGCAAACCCCAGGAATCTTCTCAGGCAGCCAATCATATGAGGTCTTCGCCTGATACAGACAAACAAACTTTGACTTTTATATATGAGATGATACAGATATAGATGAAGATGTAGATGCTAAGTATGGATGGGTTGATTGGTTTTCCCTGTCTGCATCCTTTCTGAAGTATGTGCAGAATGCTTAAGCATGGGGGCCATGTAGGAGCAGACATGCTCTTGAAATGAATGTAGACCTACTTTAGGAAACTGAAATGAAGGGAGAGGTTGTTGTATGAAGAGGAGTCCCATGAGAGTTCAATGAGTTTTGTCACCAGAAAACCTTGCTGGATCATAAAGTCATAGGGATGATTCCAAACTCAGTCATACTTAGAACAGACCAACTGAAATCAATTGGGCGTAAGTCAAGTTCAAACCATAGAAAAGAAAGATAAGAGCATGTGGATCCTAAAGATTCCAAAGGTGATCAAAAGGAACACAGCATTTTTATTGCTTTTGCATGAATACGATTGGCCACCCTGACAGTAATATAAGAGAACATACGTTCGTACAGTGTGCAAGATTATTCTGCTGTCTCTGTTTGTTCTCATTCTTCAGAGTAATAAACAAGAAATATTCATTTTGAAGCAGGAAAACAACCCACGTGGGGTCACTGTCTGGGCTTGTTCTATCACTGATTTCCAGATCTAAAATAAAAAAAAAACAAATTTTCAGAGTGCATGGGAGATGCACCTTTGTATGCCGCTGTCTGCAGCCTTCTCTCTTGCCAGACTTTCTAGCAGTTGCTAAAGGAAAACTTTTTTGCCCATCTGGAACAAAAAAAAATGTCCTCCCCATGATCAAAGTTTTCTGGTAGGGCTGTTGTTATTTTTAAAACCTACCAATCTAGATTTTAAGCTGGTGATATTGGGTGAGATCTTAAACCAAGAATCACTGACAGGTGATAAGAGCAAGGTTGCAAAATTTTGCATGACCTTACAGTTTAGCTTGTTCCTCATGTAAGAGTTTTACCCATAGAAGATAAGACAGGCAGTGTCTGGTGGCAGAAGTCCTCCCCTCCCTCTTTCCCTGCAACATCCTGGAGGAACTTCTGAGGAGAGAAACAAAAATGATGGAAAGGTTTGCAAAACAAGACCTATGAGAGAGAGGGTGAAAGAGCCAAGCGTGTTCAGACAGAAGCAAAGATGACATAGGGGAGACATGATTGCTGGCTGGAAATATGTAAAGAGATGCTGTAAAAAGAGGGACTGACGACCAATTACTTTCATTAGTAAATGAGAGGAGAGTGAGGAGCAGGCTTATGCTACAGTAGGGAAACATTAAGTGAAACGTTAGAAGAAACTTTATCACTCTAAGAACAGTCTGGACAATGGAGTATGCTGCCAAAAGAAGTAGTGGAATAGAGATATTCAAGGCTAGAGACCCATCTGTCAAGGATGGTTTGCAAATAATGAAGTAACTCCTGCCATCATGTGAATCCTGCAGGGTGATTCCAAGCAAGACACTGAGGGGCTATTGAGCCCTCCACCTCACTCCCAGCCCAACTCCCCACAGCTCTGTGATTCACTCTGTACATGACAAGCATGGAACTGTGCATGTGAATGAGAGCCAAAAGATGTTCATTTCTTTGCATGCCAAGAGAGGGAAAGAAAGAGGGAGAAATTTTACAGTGATTTCTGTGCTTCTGTACACAAGAAGAAAGAAACACAAAGCTAAGAGGTGAGATGTTTGCTAACCTTTCAGGGCTTTTTTAATTTTTCTCTCTCAGTATTCAGTATAAGTGTTCATTTTGACAGGAATTCAAAGCTGTCAGCTATTGAATACAATCAAATATGAAATACTGCATGTCATAAAATTGAGTCCAATATACCAATGCAGGTGAGCTAAAAAAAATGTTGTCAAGTATCATTTCATTTGAACTATCAGATTAGTCCAAGTATGAAATACTATTACAAATCATACCAGAAAAGGGCTGAAAACAGATAACAGGCAGCATATAGTTCATGAAAATCTGCAGATACATAGGATATTTCCACACTACATTGTTATAATGCGATTATTCCACGTTCAACATCCTATTGAATCCTAGGGTTTGCAGTTTAGGGGGGAGCATTTAGAATTCTCAGCCAGAGAGGTTTTTGGCCTCAGTAAACTACAAACCCCAGAATTCCACAGGATGTTGAAAGTGGAATAATAGCACTACAACAGTGTAGTGTGGCAATGGCCTTAATTACTTCAGGATTATGACTCAAAGGAATTATTTGAAGTTTGAGAATATTTTTCAGAATATTAATATCTGGCATTTGAGAATAATTTTTCATTGGAGAAAAAGCAAGACATAAAGAAAGAAAGGAAAGAAGGGAAAGGGAAAGAAAGAAAAGGAAATAAGCAAATAGGAAGTCCACATGGTTTAATATTCTTATTGTTATATTCTTAATATATTCTTAATATTCTTATTCTTGTTTTAATTTAAATATTCTTCTTCCATCTTCTTAAGCTTGCAGTAATGAATTCCTTATCCTTACACTGTGAGTAGATTAGTCTGCGAGATTTGGGGTGGGTCACAGTCAAAAAGAGAGCTTCATGGCTCAGTAGGATGTTGAGCCACCATCTTCCAAGTTCCATTGCAAGATCATAACACTTCACCCTGGAGTGGTTAGAGTATCTGACTAGGGCCTTTTCGCACTAGCCTGTTATAGTGCGATGATTCCACTTTTAACATCCTATGGAATCCTGGGGTTTGCAGTTTAGGGAGGGGCCGGTTGGCCCCTCCCGAAACTGCAATCCCCAGGATTCCATAAGATGTTGAAAGTGGCATCATCGCACTATAAAAGGCTAGTGCGAAAAAGTCCTAGGTCCTGGTAGGGAGACAGGAGTACAGCTCCTCAGACCAGCCATACTGCTCACTGAGTGACCATGGACCACTCATCATCATTCCCTCTGATCTACCCCATAGGATGTTGTGAAGATGACCATGGGAGAGAACTGTGTACAAAATTCTGGATCCTTTGAAGGATGGTGGACTATCGATTTAAGAAACACCGGACACCTAACAGTGGGATGAAGTACGGGTATTGAAAATGTTGTTGCAAACACAGCTAATCTCCTCAGTCTAAATTTATCAGAATGTGTGCATGAAGGGACCTCTTCAGTGAATTCCACTTCTCCTCATGAACTGAAATTGGAAATATCTCCCTTATTGTTGAGGAAATTAGTCTTAAAAACATTTCTCTGAAGGACAGTTCCTTCCTAATATATTGATTTGATAGCTATATCTGTAAAACAAAAGGGAAGTTGGGGAAGACACAAGTTGGCTGGGAAAAAAGATGAGATTGTTGCAGGTTACACAGAATGTAGGCCTTGTTCACACATTTAAGTATATGAGTTCTTGACACTTGATTACTGTAACTAGGAAAGTTATACATGCTAATTTGCAGAAGACATCTTCTGTTTAACAGATTGTCAAACAGCCCTCCGTTTGATGAGCTCTACTGTCTGAATGCTGGTCCAGTCTATCTCTAATTTATAGGCAGAGACCCTTATGAAGACAGAGCAGGGAAGGGCCCTGAAAACATCCACCCGTCCACCCCACCCATCCACCCCACCAAAGAATATTAAGTCCATAGTCTAAAATCTCTTAACTGTCCCACAGCAAAAAGAGCACATAACATTAATATGGCTAGGACAGACACAGGAAAATGTAACATCTGTCATCCAATCCAGCTTTGTGTTGTTATGTGAACATACTACCTGTGGTGTTATACCTTCAACATTCATATCTGTGAAGCTTTCCCCCAGGTTGCATTCAAAATGCAAACTTAGTGACAGGTAGGTAAATATACCAAAATATTCAATTGAAAAGGATAGTGTCAGGGGGATACTATAAGGCAGAATAGAAGTTCTTTCTGAAGCACCTGGAATTACTATTTTAGCTTTCAGAACTTTCCATTATCAAGTGATAGTTTTAAGTGCATACATAGGTAGACAGCTCAGTGTCATGAGATTGCATATGTTCCATAACAAATTAAAAACTGAACCAAAAGGGCTCATCTTGGTTTAATTCTCATTCATTCTGATACAAATAGGTTTGGCTTCGTTACCCCATTTGTGCCCTTTTACCATTCACTGACGTAGGGGCTCTTCTTTCTCTGGCCACAATAGACAGTTCTGGTGGCCATCTTATGGCAGCTGCCATTTTTATTTTTCTACAACATGGAACAATAGAACATTCTGGGAAAATCTGCTGAGAGTAGTCTGCTATTACCACTGCAGGAAAGACAGAGAAAACACTGAGGGAGCAAAAAAGAAGAAGGGAGTGGAGAAGGAGGGCAAATGGATGGGTGGATGGATGGATGGATGGATGGAAAGACACCTGATGAACAGATAGACAAGTATACCACTATACCACCCTGAATGCACCTGTCTTGTTGGATTTCAGAAGCTAGACAGGCCCTAGGCCTTGGCATAGGCAGTTCATGGAGGGAACACCACCATGGAAAACCCGGGAGTTCCAAGGAGGGGTTAGGACAGAGTCCTGCCTGAAACCCAGGAGAACCAACCCATCACAGTTAGTAATGCTGGAACAGCTAGGCCTTGGGTCTTTGATTCAGGATCAGAGCAGCTTGCTATGTATGTAATGAAAATAAGAGCACTGTAGAGGAATAAATAATGAGTAATGGCATGGGTGCAATTTTACCTATATTTACTGTCTAATAAAACAAACAAACAATGACATGATGAAATGGGGGGATTTTTTTGCACTGACACATGCCTCCCAATTCACAGAAAACAAACCTTTTCTGGCGCACTTGCAATATGACTACTTTGGTCATACTAGTACTGATATTTATTTCTTCACAGAGATCTGACATATACCATCTTCTAGTGGAAGGGGAGAAAAGCCTTTGCTGCTGCTGCTGCTGCTGCTGCTGCTGCTCCAATAAGCCATTTCCAGTTGTGCTTGCTTTATTTGCTGTGCCTCCAATCTGCTAGCACACTCCAGTGACCATAAGATAGACAACTGGCCGGCCTGAGGCTCATAACACGGGAAGCAAAACAGTTTAGGAGCTGAGAAGAGAGTGTTCATTGCGGGGGACTTGAGTCAATGTGGACCATTAAAATGGTAACTCTATCTAATGCTTGCTCGGCTGTTAATGAGTACAGGAAGGGGTAAGAACATGTTTGCAGGAGCAGAGGAAGGATAAAAATAAAGCACTCAGAACAATGATGTCTCTCGCTCTAATCGCCCCATAAAATGGATTTAAGCAGCTTGTCAGAGAGTTTCCAGTGTCTCTTTTTTATTGTTCCTGGCCATATAATTCTTTCCTTAAAGGGCCCATCACCAGATTAATTAAGCATTATGCAAAAAAGGAGGAATGGAGGGGGCAGAAGGGCTTGCTGAATGAATTCCTCCCTCCGGAAGGGTGTCGAGAAGATACAAATTTCATGGCAAGCAAAGAATCACACAACACTCAATGGGAAAAGGACAGAACCGGCAGCTCACTATTGTGGAAGGGATTTTGTATGCTGTCACCTGCATTGCTATTTAATTCTGCCCCTGTACAGGTTGGTGGCTTACTATGGAGGAGTTTGGGCAGATAAAAGCACTCAGTGGCAGGAGGACCACATAGGCCATTTGCACACATTACCTGATCCTGTCATTCTCCAGTTGTGATTTTGGCAGTGCCTTTGGCGGGAAAAGAACGTGGCAGGAACACTCCCCTCTGCACCTGATTGGCTCCCTGCAGAACAGAACACGAGCAACATGTACCTGCCTTCCACAGCGCAGCCAGGTTCTTTCGCATGCTGTGCTGGGGCAGGAAGCACCTCCATTGCACTTCCTGCCCTTCCGTATGGCCAGGAAGGATAGGAATATCATGTGATCAAGGGTCATTGACAGAGAAACTCCATCAATAATTTATCCTGTGATCACACTGGCTGGCGATGGGAGAAGAGGGAACTGCGACAATATCATGCAAAAGCATTGTTGTGGTCCCACTCCTCTCACATCCTCATGCCATTTTCGGCTGGGAGCCGAAAATACTGCGCGGTCACGCAATTCTCCCAGGGCCCTCGCGCAGTTACCTGTCGTGCGGTGCGTTGGACGAGCCAGGCCGGTCGTGCTTCCTCCCCCAGCACAGCCTACAACTCCCAGGCTGCACTGCAGAAGGAAGGGGTGGGGCGCTAGCGTGACGGTCATGCGACCAGGAAGCAAGCTGAAGAACAAAGGAGCAGGGAAGCGGCAGCATTCCTGCTGAGGCTTTTCACGTGAGACGCCCCCCCCCAGCCGCGCAAATGGGTAACGTGCGAAAAGGGCCCCAGCTCGTGGTCTTTTCCTCATGAAACACTTTTATTATCTTTACCATGTTATGCTGTTACTTGGTCTCACAATTTTCATCTGTAACATTTTGGAAGGTATGAAATCAAGGTGTTACCATTATTAGGAACCCTAAAAGAAGTGAGTTACTTTGTGCCAGGGGGAAGTTAAAGAATGAAGAAGGTCCCAAGTTCAATCCCCACCCCCTCAACAAGCACACTATAGCTTGATAAAAATCTGCTCTGAAATTCTGGCAAGATGTTACCAGTCAGTGTAGACGGTGCTAAATTAGATAAGTAATCCATTGTTTTAATACACAGCAGCTTTCTAGGCAGAGTGTAGAAAAGATTCTAGGCTGCAACTCCCAGAATCCCCTGAGGCACCATAGCTACTAGGTATACTGACTTGGAGAGTCTGTCCACTGTAGTCTTAAAAAGTACAATTTCCAAGCTTTGTTCTTGCACACTAACATAACTCCCTGAACAAAGACAAGGGGCCTTTATGCTCTATACTGTCAGAGTGCTATTATTCCACTTTCAATCTCCTATGGAATCCTGGGGTTTGCAGTTTAGGGAGGAGCCTTTAGAATTCTCAGCCAGAGAGCTCTTTGGCCTCAGTAAACTACAAACCCCAGAATTCCACAGGGTGTTGAACGTGGAACAACAGCACTATAACAGTGTAGGGGAAAGGCCCAATGTCTGCCAAATTATTCAACGTAAATTTCACAGGGTATGGGGAATATTTAGGTCAAGGTTGGGCCATATATGGCTCTGAACCCTTACTTGTGCATCCCTCTTCCAGGCATCTTCCTTTGGGCTGCCACCAAAATTGCCACAGCCCTAGCCAGTAATGTGAGCTCCAAAAGTGTCATCTCCTTCAACCCCACCCCACTCCTGATATGCCATGTCCCCTCTACATACCTCACACCACCAACAGCACAGAAACATCAGTGATTCTACTGAGAAATCAAACATGGGGAACGGAATTTCTTGTTTCATAGTAGAAGCAGCCTATCAATCAGCCCACCAAACTGCATGGAGAAGAGGACTCCTCATGGTGCTTTTCACCTGCTACACCACCAGCAGCAGGAGAAGAATGACTCCATCACTAGATCCTAAAGCTGTTCCCCAGGCCCTGCCTAGATACTACCATGTGGCACCCTCCTCCTCCTCCTCCTCCTCCTCCTCCTCCTCCTCCTCCTCCTCCAAAGAGTTATCAGCTTTGCATGTAAGTGAGATGGATCTTAACTCTGTGGTTTAGCCATGATTGGCAGGTCTAGTAGTCTAGAACAGCCTTCCCCAACCTTGTGACCCTCCAGATGTTATGGGTTTCACTGCCTCTCATCCCTTTATCATCAGTATGGCCAATGGTCAGGAGTCCCAGGAGTTAGAGTAGCATGTTCTGAACAGCTCCAGGTGGAGAACAGTTGGGCTTGACCCAGGCAGGCTATTTCCATTTCTGCACTACACTCTATAGCACAATTATTCCACTTTCAACAACATCCTATGGATCCTGGGTTTGCAGTCTAGGGAGGGGCCAGCCAGCCCCTCTCTAAACTGCAAACCCCAAGATTCCATAGGATGTTGAAAGTGGAATAATTGCACTACAAGAGTGTAGTGCAGAAATGGCCCATATCAGCATGGGTACTTCTAGTACCTACTGGTTGTGCAGCCTCCCCACCTCACTCTCACCACAGCCCACTCTTGCTTCTGGGTTTCTTGTAACCCAGTCACACTATCCAACTTCTTTTCCTTCCAATTGGCCCTCCTTTCTAGTGAACAAGCTTTGAGCGTGTCTACATTACACAGTTTTTAACAGTTTGATACCAACTGCCATGGCTGCATCCTATGGGATCCTGAGATAAGCTTACTGAGTGATATATCAGTACTCTCCTCCTAAATGTCAGCTCTGCTACAGCTCCCCAGCAGAGAGTTCCAAGTACTTCACTAGCATATACATCCCAGAAAACCATTAGGATAAAACCAGGATAGGCAGAGACATGTAGTGATTTGAGCATTGGACTAGGACTTTGGAGACCAGAGTTCAAAGTCTTGCTCGCCGTGAAAACTCACTGGGTGACCTTGGGCAAGTCACACTCTCCCAGCCTCAGAGGAAGACAAAGGCACCCCCATCTGAACAACTCTTGGCAAGGAATCCCTTAGGGTCACCATAAGTCAGAAACAACTTGAAGGCCAACAGCAGCAATAACAATAAGTATCATAAAACTGCTATCATAATGTTATACAGATAAACTATTTGTCTCATTCCCCACTGATTTCTACAGTCCTGTGCTAATTTTGAAACAGTCACTTTACAGCAAATGAGGAATTTTGTTACAAGATTCCCATGCATATTCTTCCCACAGCTTAATAACTTCCCTCCAGCTCACAGGGCAATCCATCATCGGCTGGAGCTGACATGAAGAAAGTTTCTGCCCAAAGGGTCTTTCCCTCCCCACTCCCCACCCCACCCAGCACTAAAAGCATGCAAAGCCAGCTGGCCCTGCTCAAACGGTGAGCTCAAGGAAAGCAGGTTTATGCTTCCTGAATCCTGAAGTCAGCAGATCTCAAGCCCACACACCTGCCCATGCCTTTCATATTTGCAGGGGTAAGAGAGAGCCATAGGTTGTGTTTTCTGTTCTGTAAACAATGGGGTGTTATTATCACACTGTAGTGAGGAAACCGATCAAAGATACCATGTCCTATTTTGCAGTGTCAAAGAATTTTTAAAATGTCAATTTCCATGCCTGCAATTCCCTAAAAAGCAAAGATCCTTTTAGAATGAAGATATAGTTTATCTAGCCCTTTCCTCCAAGTTGCTGGGGAGGGATGTGTACATATTTTATCTTTGGACTACAATTCTGTGCATACTTACCTAGACATAATCCCTACTGAACTCAGTGAGACGTGCTTCTGAAAGGACATATATATATGGCAAAATGTTTCTATACCATCCTTCAGTTAAACATTTCCAGGGAAGTTTACAATAGCCTATAAAACACAACAAGACAGCAATAGTCAATGAAACAGTTGATTACAAAGAAAAACATTGCTAAAACCAAGCAAGCAGATGTTTAAAAAAGCCTGGAGGGGGGAGAGAGATTTTTGCCTTGCACAAAAAAGATCCAGTTTTGTGAGGGTTTGGGCACACAACCCTTGCAAAAGTGGAAAGCAAATAACTTTCCCCCTCCCCCTCCTAGTCACTTATCAGGCTCTTCTCTCTCATTCCCTTGTCTTTTACCCTGGCATATGTGCCCTCCTTTTCCTCACTTGGGCAAAAAGCAAAGCATGGGCACTTCCCCCATTCCCTTGTTTTTTGCCTTGGTGTGCATTCTCTGTGCCTGGAAAGGCAGGAAGGAAGGCATGTGTGTGCCTCCCCACATTTTCTTGCCTTTTGTCTGGGTGTTTGTCTTCCTTCTCCCTGCCCAACAAAATGCAAAGGAATGGGAGGAGGTAAATGGCAAATAACAAATATCTGAAGGTCAAACCCACAAATGTAGTAGGAGGACTGTATTAATATATGTATCAGGTGTACTTCCCAACAGATACCTACACTCATTAAGGCATTTGAAAGATATCACTTAAACCTTTAATCCTCTGTCATCCCACTTTTTCATCTGCTTTTAAAATGTCCCAGTTTCTCTCTCTTCCTCCCACTTTCCCCTTTTGTCCCCAGCTTACTTCAACTGCTACAAACTAAGTTCAAAGTCCAAACTGTAATGTGTACTCAATTAACTCAGCAGGGATGGAGGAGAGGAGAGAGCAGGACTTTGCCCTTCCCAGTAGGCTCAGGCAAAAGCAAACTGCTGCACCATTTCCCAGCTTGTGCGTTCTTTATTAACAGCTCGTATCATCCTGACCGTGCTCTGATGGTGCTTGGCCACAGGTGTATCTGTTTTCATCTGTGTAACGTTGGAAGGTATGGTAAGCAAGTCAGGCAGAGAGGGGTGATGGAGGGAGGAGAAAGAAATTCACTCACCACTGGGGCCAAGGACACCCAGTGAGTTTTGTGATTGTGCAGAAACTTGAACGTGGCTCTCTTCACATTTCTAAGGAACATAGGGAGATGGGAGTATGGGGAGCAGCAGGTTAGGGCCAGAGCTCAAAGGGAAACATTTGGGCGGAAAGGGATAAACACAATTGCAGAGGCAGGAAGATACTGACCATGTCTGCATATCACAGTAATTATACGTGTTATTTATGGATTATTGCTGAAACCACAAGTTGCATGGCAGATTACCCTCTCCCACCTCTTTTGTCAGCTGCAGCTTCAGAACATGATCCCCATGTGGTCTCTTCCAACTCTACATTTCTATGATTCTATTGTAGTGGAGTCTCCTTCCTTGGAGGTTTTTAAGCAGAGGCTAGATAGCCATCTGTCGGGAGTGCTTTGAGAGTGTTCCTGCATGGCAGGGGGTTGGACTGGATGGCCCGTGTGGTCTCTTCCAACTCTACATTTCTATGATTCTATGAACAGAGAGTTGGGGAAACAAGCCAGGCATGAGCTACAGCCGTGAGTTCAAACACAACAATAAACTGTGGTTTTGAAAATCCTGAGTTTGTAGGCTAACAAAAAACATGGCCCCAGACTATAATCTGTGCTGCTTAATAAAGCCAAGCTTTCTAGCAGAGGTGGGTTCACAAGCTGCAACAATCCTGATTTCAACCAACCACCCTGCAATGTCTCATGACATGTGAATGCAGTCAGAGAGAGAAAAACTGGGGAACAGATAATAAGGCCAAGACATGTATGAGCTTCATAAGCACCTGAAAAGCTATAAGCTGGCCCTGGGTAATGCAAGCCCAGGCAATGGCCCAGACCATTCATAGCCATCCTAGGTCCATGAAGTAAGGAGCTGATATTGTATTGATAGGGTTGTTTAGAAAGATGTATAGAACTTTCTGGCAGGGCTTCTAGTGAGGGCTTTCAACATGGGGAGCTTTCCCAAGTGAAGGGGTGAGAAGAGGAAGAAGAAAGTTGAGTTATGGATGAGTCATACTTAGGGTGTGCAGTCAGCTTTCATGCACTTTGGTTGGGGAGGGTTAATCCCCTGGACTCACACTGTTTTACAAAATAGGACAAAATCCCAAATCCACAAAAGAGCAATACCTTTACTGGCTAGTCAAAATGCAGAAAATATATCATGCAAGCTTTCACAGCATCTGCACTAGGCAATGATGTTAAAAATAATATAGGAGAAGAAAAGTGATGGCATTAGGGACACAGGCCTACATTTTGTCTCAGGGGATTACTCTGTCATTAGTCAAGATGGTCTTGAGGGTTCTCAATGCAGGCAGAGGCCACTCCCCTACTTGGCCATGTGGGGACCAGGGTCAAAGAGCAATAAAAGGCAGGTAATAAAATTGCAGCAGAAAGCATCTTCCCTTGAAGTAACTGTCCCTGCCCTGTGTGAAGCTACCTGCCTCTTTCTTAGGCAAAGAACAATGAATTTGTCAAGAACTCCCTGTGCTATTACATATGGAAAAACTTTTAGGTCATGTATAGGTAAAACTTACATGATGTGTTTTGTGTACTTTGGTTGACCAATAAATGTATCACTCCTTTCTGGATTTTGCATATTGCTGGATTTGAAGATACCCAATTCTGCCGCAATAGGGAAAACTTTAACAAGAGGGGGCTAATTCACTGGAATTTAATACTTTGGGGGGTTTACCCTCAACAATGGTAAAACTCCTTCTTTTGGACCACAGCAGGCAAGTTTTATGCAGCACCTAAAAGTTTTTCCAGATGAGCAAAGTCTCAGCAAAAACAGGAACGTGTTTGTAAGTGCACAAAAGACAGCCAGAGCAGGCAGGAACTAGTGACAGAATATTTCATTATAAGGAAGGGACTCTAGCTTTTTCTAAGTCTTCTGCATTCCAGATATGTTGGGCTACAACCCCTGTCCAGACGCCATGATTCCTTGGCATGGTATGGGTTATAGTTTATGATGTAGTTTACTATGTTGTAGTTTATATGTCAAGAGGGGACCAGGTTGGGGAAAGTTACTCCTAACTAATTCAGGGGTGGAGGTTGCATACTAATTCTGTATGCAACCTCCAATGTTGTTTTGTAGCCTCAACCCCTTCAGATGAACTGTTTCTCCTGAAAGCCTCCAGGAACATCAGTTTACCTTTTAAATGGGTTTTATAGGGGTCTCTGTACATCTGTCCCTCTCAACTGTTTTCAAAACCAAGAGTGGACTTTCAACTACTACCACTTTTCTTCTGTTTTTTTGGGGTGTGTGTGTGTGGCATTTTTGGCAGTCTGGGCCAGAATTGTAAGAGGTCCTGGGGCAGAAAATATCCCCCCAGACCCACCATAGTTGCTCACTTCCCCCTCTGATAGATGATCCCATGTTGAAGCTACACGAAGACTGAAAGTCTTTTCTTTCTGTTATAGGTCTTGAAATGTACCAAGAAAAGGTAACTAAAACCAGTGTGAGGCTCTTATTCTTGTATTCATTCCTTGACAAGTAAGTCTCATTGAATTTAGTGGGACTCTTCGCCACCCTGCAAAAAAAGAAACCATTCCCTAACCCCAGACAAGCATAGGATTGGTCTGTTCTCTTGCAGTGTATATATCTTCTCAGTTTGGAATTGTTTGAGATGCAGCTAGGAAATGTCCACAGGGTTGTATTGGCTGTATGTAATATGGTTGCCAGAGTCCCACAACAAACACATTGGTTGATTAGTCAATCTAAATGGACAATATGCCAACTCTAATTGGCAGCATCTCTCCAGAGTTTCGGTTGGATTTCTTTCCTATCCCTTTCTGGATATCTTTAATATATTTTCCCCTATGATCTCCCAACTCCTGTCCAAGGGCTAACCATGACTTCTTCAATCAGACAAGACTGAATGTGTTCAGGAAGGTAAAGTTGTTCAAACAATGTCCAAGAGACCTTTGGGAGTTTTGCCCAAGAGGCATGCCACCCATTTTTTATGTTAAAAGGTATGCCATGCCATCTATATGGTGAGATTGACCAAGTTTTGCATTTGAGAGGTTTGAGCTTACCTTACCCCAAGTGCTCTACCTTGCAGAAAGCAAAAAGAATTGTAGGTAAGCGTAGGGTTTATGTTGTTTGTGAGCACTAACACTAAGTAGCATCTATCATTTTAATCTCCCTTTGCTTCTTGCTTTAAAGTGGAAAGCTCAATTTGCTGCAGAACAGCGTTGAAAGGAAATGACAGAAACTCTGAGCAATATTTATACTAATAGTGTCTCCAGTTAGGCCAATTTCCTCCACACAGAATCATTTATAGAGCAAGAGACAGAGACAGAGAAAGGAGAGGGGGAAATAAGGTACCTTCTTGGTCTTTTATTGCATTTGCTACCAGTATCTTTAGAGTCCTCTTTCATACCTCGGTCAGGCAATAAAATCATATGTGTCAAACAATGCCTGGTCTCTTTTCTTCTAAAGCAGACCACCAGTTGCCTCCTTCTCTGGGAAAATCTCAAATCAGATTGTTCTCACATGCACTGGGGGATGCTGAAGTAGCTTAATGAAAATTGAGCTTGACTGGGAGGGAGGAAATGGCTCAGGCTGTGTGCCGTTTATACATCACACAAGGAAATGATTTCCATCCCTTTGAAGTTACAGATGGAAAGGGTGCAGACTCCTAAATCTGTTGCATATCATCAGGTTTACAAAACAACAACAACAACAAAAGCAAATGCAATCAGTATTAGAGGGGAACCACCTCACCCCTAAATCCTTCTGTGTGATTTCTGAGGGTGTTGATTCCTTGGGTTTTCTTGGAATGCTCAGGTATTTGACAAATACTCACCAAATGTGTGTATAAAAATCAATATATCATAAACTCTATTTATAATACAGGAAGAAAATCAACTCACTTGAAGTGTGGTACTGGAGAAAAAGAGTTCTACAGATACAATAGGCTGCCAGAGGAAAAAGAAAGAGAAAGAGAAGGACAAGGACAAGGACAAGGAATTAGTATTAGTATTAAAAAATAAAAATGAATAGGTCTGAGAACAATTGAAGCCTGTACTCTCACTAGAATCAATGGTGACTAAATTGAGGTTGTCATACTTTGGACATATCATGAGACAATGTGACTCACTGTGAAAGATGATAATGCTTGGTAAAGTGGAAGACAGTAGGAAAAGAAGTGGAGAACATTTCAGATGGAGTGATTCAATCAGTGAGGCCACAGCCCTGAGTTTACAGGACCTGAGCTGAGCTCTTGGAGATCTTTCATTCATACAGTTGCCATAAGTCCAAGTTGACTTGATGGCAAATAAAGCAACCAGGATTTATAATGTAAACCACTATGGCAAAAACTATATTCATTGCTTCCTCTGAAACCATGCTGACAGATATAGGCAGGAACGGCTCAAAATAACAAGACCATCTTGCCTTTTCTTTCAGAAGGAAAGGCAACACTCTGCTTTACACACTGATAGGATAGGATACTGTGGTGTAAGAGAGCACTTTGGCACCCTTTCGCACAATAGAGTTTCCATCATAGAGCCAGCATGATGCAATGGTTTGAACATTGGACTGCAATCCTGGAGACTAGGGTTTGATTCCCACTCAGTCATGAAAACCCCATGATAGATTCACCTTAGGGTCGCCATAAGTCAGAACAACATAAAGGCACACAACAACAACAACAACGACAACAGTTTCTATCAGGTTTTGGCAATGTCAGGAACTTCAGTGGTTGCTGCCTGTTGTGGCATCTATGTGAAGCAGATAAGATAACAAGTAATGTCATTCCTTCCATGCTGTGGTGTAAATGACTCCAGAGACCACAAAACTATCTGGTCAGTCCTGATTGTTTACTGTTCAGCACCATGACTTGGTGCCTATTATTTCTTAGAACACAGAATGACAATACGGTTTTCAATGTGGACACATGTGTAGCAGCACTTTGACTGTGGAACTCCTTATCCAAGAAAGCTAGTCTGGCCTCCATCTCTTTTAAGCTTCCAATGGGCATCCAAAACCTTATTGTTCTGCATGGCATTCAGTGTTTGCAGTTGCTGTTTGAACTGTTTCAAAACTGGATTCTAAGATTGTTTTCAGACTGCTTTTAGGAGTTTTTAAATAGTATTTTAATGTGTTTTTAAAATGTTATCATCTTTGTGTTGTTCTAATTGGTATTTATTTGTTCATCACCTGAGGAATCCTTGTGGCCTGGGAGATAATACAGAAATACTTTAAATAAATACAATAAAATATTTCTTAAAAATGAACACTCCTCAGTTATCCTTGGCTCTGCTGTAAACAATCCCTAGACACACACGTGCACACATGTATTTCTTCCATAATAACACCTTCCAGAAATTCCCCGTAAGGTTGGTGTGTTTCTGAGTTGCTCACTGCAGGAATTTTAAGAAGGTGATAAACGCCCATTCTAGTCTTTCTTTGAACCTTTATAGAAATTCTGAGGCTGTTCAGATGCAACTGAACTCTAGTTTCCATCAGTCTTCACCAATGATGAGGCATGATGGAAACAATAGTTCAGCAGCACCTGGAATGCTGAAAGTTCTTCACCCCTACACCAACCACTTATCCATATCCTGCTTCCAATGCATTCAGTGGAATTGTTTACCTGTATCTGCATCTCATTTGACTAGCTGTTTGTAGATTCCAGTGGTATATTTTAATGGTATTTTTATTATAGTTTTATTCTACTTTAATCTAATTATTTACTTTACACCCTCTTGGGAGCCTGCAGGCAGAAACCTAGAATAAAAATGGAATGAATAAATAAATAAATTTGCATAAAGTGCATGGCTTCTCAGAGTGGAAGCTCCATATTTTTTCAATGGAGTTTTTGGAAATCTTGCTCTGTGTGATTGGGAAAATACCATGCATACTAAATGGACAGTACATTTTAGTACTAATCATATAACAACAATAATCAACTTCTTGAATATATCATCCATTTTCTCACTCAGCAGGCTTCCAAAGCAGCTAACAGTAATAAGATCACTGAAAAATAAATAAAACATTGTGAAATCAGCAATGGTGGAAGCAACAGTGAAGATGAGGATGCAACAAACAACTAGAAGCAGGAGAAAATGTGATAGTACTATTCCACAAACTCTTCTACAAGATCTGAAACAATCCTCTTTTTGAAACAGCATTTGTGTGAAAATAGCGGAAATGGGAGAAGCCCCTGTCCAAAGCAGTGGCCAAATAATTAGGCAACCTGAAGCAAGCCATTCAGGAGGAGGAGGAGAATGACTTAATGCAACTCTTCTGGTCAATATAAACCAAAATTTTAGCCTCCTAAGAGTGTTGAGTTAACACAAAATGTAAGACAATAAAAATAGTACAGTATTTGGGCTTTTGATTTTTTGAACAGGACTTCACCCATACAAGCTAAAGGAGAAATGATTATATTCTTACTGTTGCGTTCCACATAGTTCTCTAGGCTGCAAGCTCTTTGAGGTACAGAGTCATATTGTTTGTTTATTTGTTGTACAATATGTAGTTTTGGTGGGTTGGATCCCAATGTTCTCATTCTCTTTTGTCAAAGGAAAAGAACCTTTCAATTCAGTCATTTGTTCCATGTGCAAGGGTCTCTCTTTATTGAACTGTAGTAAGCACACAGCTTTTGTTGGACAGCACTTAATAGATGCTTGGAGTCAAACCTGGGGAGGGATAGAGCAGAGATGCTCATTTTTGTATTATTTTTATTGCAACAGACCTTATCCTATGCATCAGAAGTGACTTCTGTGGCTAGCTGATGAGTGACTGTCTAGCAGAGTATCTTGTTAATATGTACCCATGTTGAAAAACATTAATTTTCTTGAGCTGACTTTCTGCTTACTCACCCATCCTTTCAATATATAGTAAGCTGAATATTGAAAAATATGGTACAACTGCATATATACCCAAGCACATGCTCCAGTGTGTACCACTGACCAGGGACAGCTCCCGTTCCTGGGATAATGTATTTTAATGATAGTCTTACTCTACTTTTCATCTAACACGCAAAGCAGCTTACAATTCAGGTCTACATATAAGTATAATTTGGGATATGCATGAGTGTGTTAAAAGGCAAGTGACAGCTTTGGTTCCTTGGATGTTTGTGGCCTGGGTCAGAAACTGGGTTCCTCACTCTAGAATAGTGGTAGTAATCATGCAGCCCTCCAGATATTGTTTGACTGCAACTCCCAGCAACTACAACCAGTATAGCCAATGCTGAGGGATGCTAGCAGCTGCAATCCAGCAACTTCTGGAGGGCAGCATGATTCTCGCCCCTTCTCTAGAGCAAGTCAACTAGTCAGGATTGGTTGACTGGGGAGAAGGATGACAGCCCACTGAATCAATTCCTTTGATCTGCAGAGGTCGGTGATTCCACTGAAGAAAGCAGATTGCATATGGTTCTTATAAATTCAGACCTTTATTCTGTCTCTCAAAGATACTGGAGGAAGGTTTTGCCAAAACATTGTTTGAGTACAGACATGAGCAGCCAGGGATCCCCTCTTCCCTCACTCCATAATTGCAAGGAGGAAGCCATGGATCTAGGAATTTAGCTACTATGATTTCCATACTGTTTCTTCTTCCTAGAGAAGAGCTGGCTCCCCTTGCTTCCAGTGGCATTAGCCCAAAGTCATAATGCACTGGCTGCATGTGTGGAAGAGCGCAGGTGTGTTGGCAAAGGACTGGCCTGTCATCTCTGATAGTATTTAGAGGACACAAAAGACCAAAGCATGTATTGACTCACATTTTTTTATTGATAATATTGGCCACAAGATCTTTTCCTCCCTCTCTCGCTCCCCCTCCTTTGTTTCCTCCTTCTTCTAACTTTGTTGCATGTGTTCCAGATTCAATCTTCATCCAGATTTTGGCTGGCAGGCAAAGAAGAGGAGAACTGCTGGATGAATTAGATACAGAATTCTGTAAGTATTAAGATTTTCCCTCCAGCCCCTCCAAAACACACACACACAAACACACACACTAGACAGAGTGAGTTTAGGTTTGTAAGAAACCGAATCCCTCACCAGCCCAGCTGAAGAGTGAACTGAGCTGAAGCCTAATTGGTGCCACGAGAAAAAGGTTGGTTGGTGGGTCTATCAGTCTCTCTCTCTCTCTCTCTCTCTCTCTCTCTCTCTCTCTCTCTCTCTCTCTCTCAATAAAAGTATGCGTGATTTCACCATTTATTAGATTTCCTAGTGGCCAGGATACGTTTGAGAGTGAGAAAAATGTGGGAGCAATATCCCAATCTTGTTCAAAGGCATAAAAATGTCTGTGAAGAAGCTTTAAATGTATCTGTTTTGTTAAGATATGATCTGTTGCCCATCTGGCTGGCCAGCTTTATGAGTGCAGTCTCAATTAGTCCCATTTTACAGGCAGAGAAATGAAGGCTGAGTGGCAAGATCAAGAGTGAGTTGAAGAGTGAGTTCAACCCAAATTGCTCAGGCCAAACTTAACCCAGTCTCCCTTGCTCCACACTTCAGTCCTTTGGAGTGCATCACAAGAACTGAGTAGCAACAGTGGGAAAACTGATATTGAATTTTTGAAATGAAAGGAGCGCCTAACTCCTTGGCCTCATTCACACAAGCACAGGATTGTGACCTCCACAGGACAGCCATTACAGGTCAAAAACCACAGAGACTGCTATCCAGCCCCAGTCAAAAAATTTTATTGGGAATCCTTGTAGCCGAAATAGCATCAATAACGCTCTCTTATACTTATAATACAGAGCCTACAGCTGTTGATCTTCCATATTCCCTCAAAGAGCTTTCCTGAACTCACAAAGAACCCATACTGAAATGGTCCACTCTCACCTCTTTTGTGACAATACAGACCCCCACACACGAAGAATGATCGCCTTAGTGCAGAGCTGTCTCTCCTCAAAATGTGCCGTTCCCACCCAATGCCAGGCCATTTCCGCACTACCCTGTTATAGTGCTATTATTGCATTTTCAACATCCTCTGGAATCCTGGGATTGGAAGTTTAGGAACAGGCCTTTCAAAATCTCAGCCAGAGAGCTCTTTGGTCTCAGTAAACTACAAACCCCAGAATTCCATAGGATGTTGAAAGTGGAATGATAGCACTAGAACAGTATAGTGCAGAAATGGCCCAAGTTCTGCCATTAGGCAGAGAAACAGCTGCCCCAGGCAGATTCTTGGTTATTTGAATTATACTTACTGTATTTTTATTCCCAAAAAGAAAATTGTGGGATTTTTGTTGTTGTTATTGTTTTATTTTACTTTGTCTCTGATTTGTTGTTTCTGTGTGCCTTCAAGTTGTTTCTGACTTATGGTGACCCTGAGGCAAACCTATCACTTAGTTTCTGAGGCTGAGAGTGTGTGACTTGCCCAAGGTCACCTAGTGGGTTTCTGTGAGGAACAGAAACCTGGTCTCCAGGGTTGTAGTCCAACGCTCACTGTACCAATCAACGTCAACCTACGGTGACCCTGTGAGTGAGAGAGCCCAAATTCACCCTGTCATCAACAGCTCTGCTCAAGTCTTACAGACTCAGGGCCGTGGCTCCCTTGACACAGTCTGTCCACCCATCAACAGTGCTCAAAATGAATCCATTTGCTTGGAAGAATCCCTTTGACTGTCCAAGCTCACTGTGATTAGAGAAAGCTGACTGCTGGTTCACACATGCAGATACAGCATTGGAGAACTTACTTGATAACAAGGGCTGAATGTGAGAACCACCTGCATTAAATAGCCCTTGCCTCTAAGGTGAGATAAAGCCTCCACAGGAGTGTTATTATGAAAAGGATGACTTTTAATCTTTTCACCCATGAAAGCTGTCACTCAGTAGTGCACATACCACTTAAATTAATATGGGAGCATGATTTAAGAGAAGTAATAAATACTGAGAACTGAGTAAAAATATGAAACATGAGAATATTCAGATCTATGTCTGTAAAAATTAAGAAAAATGTTTAAAAGTTGGTTTGGAGATGGTAATTAACCCCATTGAAATTAAGTCAAATAAATGCTAATCACTCCAATTTGCACTACAGGGGCTGCCAAGAAATTGGCTCCTACTTTCATATGTGGTGGGAACGAGAACATGTATTGAAATTTTGGCAGTTAGTTTTTAGAGAGAGAAAGGAAATAACTAATCAGAACTTAGATTTAAATCCTAAGTTAGCCTTATTATCAATATTTGATAAGGAACAAAGTTACGCAGCCAAAAAGAGAATTAATTTCTATTTTATTAACTGCAGCAAGAAGTATGGAATATATAGCTACTAATGATAAATTGACTTGTAATATTAAAGTAAAGAAGGAGGAGTTAAAAAGAGATATTTTTATAGATATTTGGGGTGAATTTATTGATTATGTGTTAATAAAAGGGAAAGGAAGTAAACCAACAGAAAAATCATTACGATTTTGGAAGTGGAATGAAACCACATGAAGGGAATGGAAGTGTTATATCAATAATGGTCCCAGTGGCAGGGAGCACTTATGGTTTAATTGTAGAGTAGATTGAGTTTTAAGAACTTATGGGTATAAGGGATTTGTAAGTATATGTTTATTATGTATTATGTGTTGTTTATTATGTAAGTATAACTAAATAAAATAATAATAATAATAATAATAATAATAATAATAATAATAATAATAATAATACTGCACATATGAAGTGGTTAAAGTGCAGATAAGAGCATCCATGCGCATATGCACACTCCCACCCTTAGGCCACTACATGTGTTTCTCCAGACTTGTAGACTTTGCTACTCCTCCCTCCTCCTCCTCCCCCCTAAAAAAACCCTGCCAATAAAGCAAGTTGTACATGAGTTGGTTTTAAAGCAGGCGTGCTATCTGTTCATTTAATATTAACAAATTGAAATGAATTATTTTAATGCCAATTAACTTGTAACTGTCCCTTATTAATAGTAATTTAGATTAATACTTTTCAGAAGCAGGAATGGGGGGCGGTCCCTGGGAAAACGTGCTTGGCATACAGAAGGGGAGGACACTCTTCACTTTCAAGAGAGAAATCATGGTTCAGTATTATTATTGTTGTTTGTACAGTGATTTATTGTTAGGCTGTTGTTGAGGCTGCTTTCACAGGAAAGTGGCATCTGTTTCTACAGCTGTCTGTCATTCCCCGATAATTTGAACAGTGGACAGGATTGCATTTATTCCAGAGACTTTTCAACCTCTGCTGTCCCCCCACCTATTAGACATGTGCTTCTAAATCTCTCTCTCAGTCTCCCCTCCCTCCCTCTTTCTCTCTCTCACACACACACAAAATTGACTTTATCCTCCAGAGATCCCAAGACTTCACTCAAACATCACTTTCCCATTAAAAATACTGTATCTTTAACGTCTGAAATACCTTCTCAGCCAACTTTTTATTACACTTTGCCAATCCGAAAGGAAAAAAACACATCCACTAGGAGGCAGTTGTATTAGGACTGGGCACATAGGGGGAAGGGGGTGGCAATAGATGTGGCAGTAAGAGTAGCAACCTCGCGTTTAGCATCATAGTGGGTCTTGATGGGTGGGATTTTTTACCCCCCCCCCTTTGAATTGCTCTCCTTAGACAATCCATCGATGGAAGAGCTTTTCTATTTTTGCAAAAGGAGCTGCGGTTGGGTTTCTTATTCCCACTCCCGGGCATCCCCGCACAGGTGCACTTTTGAGGAATGTCATAAAGTTTGTGATCTTCCACCTCGCAGCCATTTCTCTCTCTCTCTCTCTCTCCACTCCCAGAGAGATAGAGAGAGCAAAGCAGCCCATGCATCCATTTTCATTGCAAAAGTAATTGCAAACTTCATCAGCTAAATTAAGATGAAACGGTGTATTAGGGGAGATGCTAAATGGCATCGAGATGTACTTTCGGAAAAAGTGGGGGGAGGGCTAGAGCTGAGGAGGAGGGAGAGGAAAAGAGGGGGCCGAGCGGATGCTGCTTTGGGAGAAAATCAGTTCCGAGGATGCAGCGGACAGAATAAAAATGGACTTGCCTCGCCTTTCGCTTCCCCATAGACAATCCCAGCCAAGGCGGGGAGGGGGGAGAGGGAAGAGGCGGGGAGGGGGAAGAGAGGAAAGGTTGCCTGTCTTCATTTCCCGCAGCCCGGATTGAGCTCCGATGCAAAGGGAGCCCTTCGCTCCCATCCCTCTCGCCTCTTTGCCCGGAGAGAGAGTGAAAGTTACAAATTGCTGCCATTAGCTCATCAAACAGGGCCTCCCCCCCCCAGAGTGAACCCTGGCCATTGGCCAGGGGTCCTCACGTGGCCCGCCCCCTCCCCGCCCGCCAAGATATCGGATTTCCCCCGGCTTGGCTTTCTCAACCCCGTCTCCCCCCCTTTCTCACCCCCCTCCAAACACACACCCCTTCTTTCTCCTCCTCCTCCTTGCTGGGGGGGGATGTCCAATTTGACACGGTGAACCAAGGCAGGGGGTCCGCTGGGGGGGACGCGGAGGTGGGCGAGGGGGCAGGAGAGCGAGAGACCGGCAGCAGGATGAGCGGTCGTCCCCTCCTCGCGCCGATGTGTGGGGCAGGGGCCAGGGACCACTCGGCAGGGACCCTCTCCGGAGGGCAGGAGCCTTCCGAGGAGGACGGGAGGTGGCGGGACAGGGCCTCTAAGACGGGGCGGGCCCTCGCTGGAAGATCTCCCCTGGCCTCCTGCCTCTGCCCCCCACCCCAGCGATACCCCTTGGTATCGATGGGGCGATCCGGAGTTCCTTCCCCCGCGGCAGGCGGCTGTCTGAAAAACTACCTCGCTCCCTACCCACCTGGGGATGGGGGCGTCCACTTCCCGGGCCCTGCAGGGGCTGCTGCTTCCTCCTCCTCCACCTCCTCCTCGGCCGGTTTCCCCAGCCAGCCCTTGGGGGTTCGGTGGATGGACCCTCGGAGCTCGGGGAACCGAGAGGATCTTCTCTTCCTCGCGCCGCCCGACCGCTTAGAGACCTCCTGGCTGGCCCCGAGAGAGCCGGGCCCCCCGCCCGA
The DNA here is from genome assembly GCA_948474755.1 of Ctenosaura bakeri. NCBI lineage: Eukaryota > Metazoa > Chordata > Lepidosauria > Squamata > Iguanidae > Ctenosaura > Ctenosaura bakeri. The sequence continues at coordinate 71,191 of CAOLHI010005352.1, forward strand.
GGAGGTTTACGGTGCGGCGGAAACTTTTGAATGGATGAAAGTTAAAAGGAATCCGCCCCGCAGAGGAGCAGGTAAGGGCCCGGCGGGATCCCATTGGACGAGCCTCTGGCGCGCGCGCCCGCCCGCCCGCCGCATCACCGCAGCCTTCCAGGTACCGCGAGTGGGTAATAGAGGGTCATCTGTCACGCGGCGAGGGAGTGCCGGCTTCCCAAGCCGCGCTTCCCTTCGGCATGCTAAGAACTCGCCCTCGTTGGCCATCTCCGCACTAGCCTGTTCTAGCGCGATGATTCCACTTTCAACCTCCTCTGGCATCCTGGGGTTTGCAGTTTCGGGAGGGGCCGGCCGGCCCCTCCCGAAACTGCAAACCCCAGGATGCCAGAGGAGGTTGAAAGTGGAATCATCGCGCTAGAACAGGCTAGTGCGGAAATGGTCGTTGTTAAGGCGGCGGTCTGAGCCTCCTCCTCCGAGCGTCCGAGGTGGAAGAGGGAGCTAAGCTAGAAAGAAAGCCGGTGTGCGTGTTTGTATACATCCCACTCAGAACGCGTGTGTCTGCATACCCAGGTTACTTTCTTGTTTTAAAGGAGCTTTTCCTCGTGTCTTTTTCTGCCAAGCTTTAAACTCCGTTCTCCTCCAGGTTGCCCATGATTCGCAGAACAAGATTTTAGGATTAATATATTTAAGATGGATTCCCCTCAACCCCAACCATTGGGATGGAAAGCGATCGTCTGGGAAAATCGAGGAAAGAATGGGAGATTAATTGAGTCACAATCGCAACCATGGTGTCGATAAATTTGTATCTCGAAGTGCTAATGCAAAGATCGCAATTAACACTCGACACACATACACACACGCGTGTAGTTTGTCGGATGGGGGGGAAATATTGTTTACCACAAGTCAGGAAGAAATTGAAAGTTTCTCAAAGTTTTTCAGAGTGCGTTTGGATTCAGTCCGATCAAGCTTCCTTGGCCAGACGCACGAAGTAGGAAGAATGTAGTAGTAGTAGTAGTAGTAGTAGTAGTAATAATAATAATTATTCCTCACCTTGTAATAAAATTGTCCACCTCTTCTGTCCTGTTTCTAAGCAACGTCTTAAAACCCCAACGTTTTAAAAGTTTGTCTAGGCGCTGCAGGGGGGGGCGGTGAGCAACAAATTTGGGAGGCGGCTGTGACCCGGGTTTGTCCCGGTGACGTTTTCGACCAGCTCGGAGCGGACGGGCTGCGTTTGTTTACGGTGCTCTGGATTTGGATTTGGTGGGGCAAGAAAATCCTCAGAAAGTTTTCCGGAACTTCTAAGCCGTTCGGATTGATTTGCTTTCACTTTGGTGTTGTGGTTCACCGCGGTCTGAAACTTTCTAAAAGCCGGTCGAGTAAGAGAGTCTGCACGTTTCTGCAGGATTAGGGTTGGGGAGGCGCTTTTTGTTCTTTTTGTTCCTGTTGTTACTGTTGTATCTCCTCCTTGATAGAGATATTTGTCCTCCCTGCCGCGATTCTGGTTTGGGGGACGGAACAGGGAAGGACAGACGCAATTGGCAAGATAGAGGCGAACGCGGTGTTCCCCCAACCTCTTTGTTAGACCATGTTGCCCTTTGGAGGAAACGGTCTGCTTAGAGCATTAAGGGTCTCGCCCTCTCCAAATCGGGACCAGGACCTGGAAAGGGGAAAGGGCCGTGAGAAGGGGGGTGGGGGGAAAGCGCAAGGCGCGCACCCGACCTGGCCGCTTCCACCCTTGAGCCCACGAGACTGAAAAAGTTGTCCAACTCCAAATCGGAGTGCCAAAGGATCCTTTGACAAACAGACTTGACGCCAGCCTCTCTTTCCATCCTTTGCTCCGTAAATATACGAGAAGCAAGCAAGAGCCGTTGAAATCGGAGTTATTCCAACCAGATACACACATAACACACACATATCTGGTACGATTCTTTTAATAATACCTACCGTACGAATAACAAAACCCTTTTCTTTCCCGAAGTATATTTTTCCCTTCCCTTTCGACCTATGAAACTTATTCTGGACAATTATATTTTTTTAAAAAAAATAGTATATAGTATTTTGCTAGTTTAAACTATCCAAAAAAACTCCGGTGTGCCTTCCTTTTCCTTCCTCCCCCCTTCCCCCTCCCTCCTCCTCTTTCTTGGAAACGGTCTGAGAATTCAGTTGCTTTGTCAAGTTTGGTTTTATTTTTTTTAAGTCAGTTTCTCCATTTTAGAATGGCATTCTTTTTTCTGTCCAAAATCGCTACGAGAAAATGAAACTAATGATGGGCAATTTTCAAGATCGCACCTGAATTTTTTAAAAAAAGAAAATATTTTTTTCCTTTTCTTATCTTATCTTTAATTTACAAGTACTTATAGTAATTTATGAGAGGTATTGGTCGTTTCTCTTTACCAGCGGTGTTTGTTGAACCAGAGCAAACATACGAGATAACAGTGTGAAGTTACACTGAATAATCCGAAATCTTTCCGGCTGTTGTCTTGTTAACACACTTAACTTGGGAGTAAGTCTCATTGACTTCAGTGGGGCTTTCCTATGAGCTGACAGGAAAATAACTGCACTGTCATTTGCTCGCAATTGGAAAAGTAAAGAAGCCACAATCGTTTGCATTTTCAGATCTCTCAAACTTGGGGGAGGCATTTTCTGC
>CAOLHI010005353.1:0-72864 GCA_948474755.1 Ctenosaura bakeri
CTTTCAGGGGTGGGGTGGGGGAATAACTGTAGTTGCATACACATACAATACAGGAGATCTTTGGGAAGCCCACCAACAAACAAGCAGGAATATCACAGCCGCCACCTCAAATGTGGAAGTGGGCAGCTGATGGGCTCCCCAGAGATCTCTTGTAAAGTATGGTATTTGTTTTATCAATACAAGTATCAGGTTTTTATATCCACAGTCTCTCCAATCTTGCACCTGATATACAACAGAAATAGAGAACAAATGAGATGTGAGGCTGGGGAGAGACATGAGGATCTGTGAAATGGTGGGAGGTGTGGATTTCTAACAAGCATTATGCACCGATTCCTACCATTTCACAGATCCTCACTTCTCTCTAGCCTCACACCTTGCTCATTTGCTGCTTGTGTTGTGTATGAGACATAAGGCTGGAGAGAAACTGAGGATTTGAGGGATAAAGCAGCAAGAGCACTGCAGCTGTTGTCTCAAAGGTGGAAATGGGCAGCTGGTGGCAAAAAGTTTTAGGTTTTGCAGATTTTTGCAACTGAGATTTCCGGATTAGGGATGCTCAGCCTGTATACATTTTTCAGTAAGCTACTTTCCCTTACCTATGCATTCTGATGCATATTTCCCTAGTGGACTTTATATAGATAACATCACAGCAAAACATGTAGAAATGTATAACCTAAAAGTTCATTATATTCTGCTTTGCATATCACTTCTTGAGGGGAAAAAGGGGGGGAATCAAATGCAAATCAAACAAATTCTTCATTCATTTCTAAGCAGTTCATCTCTATAGTTGTTAAATCCCAGGTCCCAAACTCTCAGTTCCAATGCTCAGAGCAGGAGGAGGAATCACAGGAAGAGCAATGCCCTGAAAGTTCTATGCATATATCACCAGAGGTCATCTTCTCTGGCATGAAAAGGAGTTGCTCCTAGGTCTCAGATTCTGGCCTGAAATCTCAGGGGTTGAAAAAGTCTTGACCTGGAAATCCTATTCCTCTCTTATCGTAGCAGGGAAGATGAGGTAAGCTGGTGTGTCCATTGTTCAATCTGCCATCCAAATACTGTCAGAGAACAACTTCAAGCCCTCTTTTGCTCTCCCTTCTTAAGCAGCTCTGTATCTTGAAACTGGACTTGGACAGGACAGTCCATCAAATAGAAGACTATCCAAAACTAAGCCTTACCCCCAAAAAATTTTACCCCTAAATTTCATCAAGCAGGATGATGAAGCACCTTCATCAAAGGTGAGAGTTAAAGTGAAGTAACAAATATTTAAGCTTAATTTTGATTGAGCAGTAAGGCCTTATGACAAATATTTCATTAAAAATAAGTGTTGTTCTTTAGAATTCAATGAAAGCTTTCTTCTGTTAATTCCCTTAACACAGAGACAAATTAGAATTAAACACATCATTTTCTTTTGCTGTTTCACAATGCCTTATCACTATTATTCTCTTCTCACACTTGATTTTATTTCACAACTGCCAAATAATGAACAAAACCGGGGGAAAACAGCATGAAATAAATCTGAAAGTGATACAGAAGGGAAAAAAGAACAGCTTGAAGCTGCAGCAGGGATTGCGCAGAACACGTCTATTAAAAATAGCAGTTATATAAGCTAAACTCTAAAAGGATATCAGCTATGGCGACACATTTTTAAAACATCAAAATATATGGAACAATCTAAACTAAGTGGGTTATTATAATATTGTCAAGGTTAGAGACCCGGGCAGCGAGCCAGCCTGGAAAAGAGAGTGGGAGAGCCAGCAAAGTCCAGTCAGGAGAAGACAAGCAAGCACTTACTCAAGGAAGTTCATTTACCACCAAGCAAAGCTGTAGTCAGAGTTCCAAAGCCCAGGGTCAAGAGTCCAGAGATCAATTCAAGGTATCAGGAACCAGCTGCTGGGAGCAAGGTACAGACAAGAGGAGGGCTTGTAAGAAGTTTGCCACAAGTAAAGGGAAACTTCTAGGCAGGCAGTTATATAGCCCCAGGCACAGGTGTGTCCAGTCACCACTTCTTAAACTTAGCCAAGGACGCCTCCTTTTGCAGAGTCCTCTTGAGTCTCTGCCTTGATTGGGGGCTTACTGAACCAGGCTCCACAGCCTCTTCAGAATTGGATCCCTGTTGCTCCAAAGGAGCAAGCAGAGGAACATCTGCACCTGCTTGGTCCATGGCAGCAGGGGGAGCTCTTGAGCTGCAGGACTCATTTCCAGCCAGAGCCACAGGGCCCAACAGCTGCTGCTGGTCATCAGCAGCTCTGACAGGGGCTTCAGTTATCACAAATATATCCTTGCACAAAGCACTGATCATGCAAGGAACAGAAAAAAAAATCTGAAAAATTTCAATTTCCAGATAAAGAAGAAAACAATAGGAATAGGAATCTCTAAAATATAGATGTACATGATCACAATTATAAACCCACTTGGAATAAAATTAAGGAGGACCTCCAGAAATTTACTAAAATTAATTCATCGTTATTAGGGAGAACAGCCACAATCAAAGCAAACATTCTCCCTAAAATGATGCATCATTTTCAAAATCTACTTTATTACAAAAAAGAAAAACCCTTTCAAATATGGTATGAATTAAAGACATTTATTTGGCAGGGCAAAAGAGCTAGGATTAAGTGGAGTACCTTGTTAGATGTTAAAGAGAGCAGGGGTTTAGGATTAGCAAACTTAATATTCTACCACCATGCCTGTGCCTTATATTGGAATTTGGATCTTGTATTGGACTGGATCAAGCTAGAAAATAACAGAACAGTACAACTTGAGGGCTTTAACCTGCCTTATGGTTGGTATGGGTATATTTGGTATGATAAAACTTATTCTGATAAGGATTTTAATAAACATAGTATAAGGAGGCCCCTACTTAAGACTGGGAAACACTACAGAAAGAAACTCTACTTAAAAACTCCACTCTGGATATCTTGTCAAGAGGCTCTTCATAAGCAAGAGTATGTACATAAGATCCACTGGTTAATTTATAATGATGTACTGATCAAAAACTCATTAAGAGATAAGATGATGCTTCTGGAAGATTTACAGAAAGATGGATTTGAATGCCATTGGTTACAGTATAAACAAATTAAAGAAAAATATAAAACTGACTTAAAATTGGAAAGTATAGAAGTGAAGCCCAATCAATTTGATACTATTTTGCAAGCAAAAGATAATATAATATCAAAATATATAATGATTATATATAAATATATAATCAAAAATATATAATCCAACATAGATCTGAAACAAGAAACTATTAAACCTAGTATGATTAAATGGACTCAAAATATTAGGGAAAATATCTTATTAGAAGATTGGGGAAAGCATGGTTGAAAAATATAAAATTTACAAGGTGCTCAGCACTGAAAGAAAACTATTATAAAATGCTATTTCATTGGCATTTAACACCAGTAAATTAGCTAAGATCTATAAAACAACATCGGGTCAATGCTTGAAGTGCCAAGAGAAAAAGAGTATGTTCTATCAGATGTGGTGGCTCTGTCAAAAAGCAAAAGAAAGAAATACATAATCTTATTACTAAAAATATTAAGCTTTAAATTCTCTAGGACTGTTAAAACATATTGAAAGGAATCGAAGTATGGTAGAATCTTGATGTATTTTGTAATGGCAGAAAGAATATTATATACCAGGAAGTAGAAAGAGAAAGTCAATCAATCCAACTATTAAAAATTGGATCGTAAAAATATTTGAAATGTTTCAAATGGATACGCCAACCTGTATGTTCAATAACCAAAATATGACAAAAGTAAATCAGGAATGGGAGTGTATTAAAAAAAATATGGAGAGAAAAATGGGTGAGACTGATAGAGAGATATAACACAGTAGTTCTTCTGTTCTTTTTCTTTTTCCCTCTTTTCTATCCTTTCTCTCTTTACATAGACCTTTTCGGATCTAGTGTGAACAATTTAATAGAATTTGGAGGTGCTTATAATACATTGTGTGAGTTTTTGTCAGATAAGGAATTAATTACTTAAGATAATTAAGGAAATATATTACCCTTACTCTCTCATTATTTTAAATGGATGATCTCATATTCTATTTTTGTAACTCTATACAAATGTATTTTTCTTCCTTTTCTTGGTTAAATAGATTTATATACAGAATTGTAAAGACCGTGGAAACTATGTTTTGGAATATAAATGTATCTTTCAAATAAAATATAATAATAAAAAAAGAAAAAAAGAGGAGATACCCTGGGTGAAATCTTATATTGCTTCAGCACAGGGTAACTATCTGCCAGTGGACACATGTTCTGAAACTACAGTGGGCCTTCCACTTCTGTGGGGTCAGCACTCATGGATTTGATATATTTATAAGTTATTTTAATTTTTTAAAATTCATTTATTTTTTTTAAAATAATCCAATTTGCCCCTAACATGGAAAAAAATTTGTTCCCTTTAGGAATCTCTAGCTGCTCCAGCTCACTGGAAGATCTAGAGATTCCTAGAGAGAACACTTCTCTAGGCATTGCTAGGTCCTCCACCATGACTCTATGGCCCATTTCTGCTGGAAGTGGACCACAGAATAACACCGGAGGACCTAGAGATTCCTAAAGAAGTGATCTCAGGTTAACGAAAATATTGTTTGCAGTTTTTATTTTTATGTGCGTTTTTCCTCTTTTGCAATGGTCTTTCATTCCTAATCCTGACAAAAGTGGAGGGCTCACTGCATACTGAATACCAACTCAGCACAACATATCTGGATCAATGCTCAGAATCTATGGCTGACAACCTCTTGCTCAAGTGCAGTCCACAATGTGCAAATGCAATGGAGAAGTGCAATGCACATTCACATGCTACTCTGTGAACTTCAGTGTGATAACATGTATATGCATAACTCCAATTACACTGTTACACACCATTAAAAAAATCATTCTGCACATGTATAAGCACAAGCTGCACCTATGCTTATCATAACTAAGAGAATGCCAGTATCTGTGTATTTCTGCAGGAGTGATGTGAGCAAGGCTTACTACTGAGCCAACATCTATACTGTGTGTTAATTCAAGAATGGGGAAAGACTTTCAGCTGAGTTCCATTTCAGAAGCTCTCAGGAATCATGTGCCAGCCGTGTGCAGGGAAAAATAGCAGAGCCAATGATATCGACTTTTTTGAAGCACAAACTCTTTCCTTTCAATAACAGAGCCTCAGGAGAGGCAGTTCAGCTTTTTAGAATGGGGACAAAACCCATACAAAATCTGGAAAACAAGAAAATGATGGTGTCATGGGAAGGGATTGTGGTTTCCAGGGAACATAAAAGGACTGGACTTTGGCCCAAGGGCCCAAAACTCTCCACTTTGCTTTAAGTGGTCTGATCTGTTGAGCACTGGGACAGAAATGCTAAAAGCTGATACACTGGATGACACAGTATTTAAAACATGTATGAACCACACATTTGACCTAACAGGCACCTGAGGTGACAGAGAATTTTAAAAATGCCACAAAGAATGTCATATCACAACAGCAACAGACATAGGAGCAGAACTTGTGTGAGTACTGATTTCTGGAAGGGATACGTGTGAGAGGACATATCTGATGGGCATTCTGGAGGGGGCATTCTCTAGTGCTTTTCCAGTTATTTATACAAATTCATACAAATTCACTTTATACCTAACATTTCTCCCACCATGGTTGCCACTTTTTCAGCTTTTATGAACAGTGTTAAAACACACACCTTCAAATTGATCTTTCACTTCACTTAATAATAAGTGAAGTGAAAGATAGCCTTCACTTATTATTCCTTGATAAACAGTATTATTTTAATGGTTTTGATATCGTGTCAATTTTTAAAATTTGCTTTTAATCTATCCTTTATTTGTTTTTAGTCTTTTTTTTTAAACGATGCTAAGCCACCTTGAGCACTATTATTTGACGAAAGGCAGGACAAAAGCACAATAATGAGTCCAAAGAAACAAACGATCAGTAACACAAAAATCCATGAAGGAAAAAGATGGAATAGTTGCACAATGTCTTTTGACTAGTACCAGTGCTAGGATTTGTACCTCTGCAAGCATGAGGGATGGGAAGAAAATTAAAAAATATTCAGAAAATGAGATTCTTCGCAATTCAGGACTTATCTGTGCAATTCACATGTGCCTGTTTGCGCAAAAAACAGCATCTTCTGTGAAGAAAATACAATCATTCTTTTATTTATCATTATTATTTATCAATGTTGTTTTTTTGCACAGAAAATGCTGATTACTATGCAGAATGCTTTTTTTTAAGGTGACAAATGCGAAGTGTGAATTTTGCATAGAATAAATTTTGAATTGCAAATAGTCTTTGAAAACTGCACAGTTTTTAGACACTTTCTCACAGTGAGAGAGAGAAAAAATTGTTATATTTTCTACTGTCTTCTTTCAAGAAGAAAATTAACAAAGGATTACATTCCTAGGATCATTCCTAATTACATTCCCTGTTCTGCAGCACAAGCAGCTGAAGTGATTCATTCACAGCCAGTGTAGTAATAGCGCACCATGATTATTATGCACCCCCAGCTCTCTCCAGAGCTTGTCCCCACTTCTCTTCCCCCTCTTCCTCGCATCTCTCTCCAGTCCCAACAACAGCAACCCCTCATTTCTCTGTTTTCCTGATCTGACAATCTAGGAGAAGCTGATTTTTGCAAATGTGTGCAGAAAAAGAAGTGAGGGGTTGTTATTGTTGGGACTCAAGAGAGGCATGAGGGAGGGGGAAGAGAAGGTTAAAACTTGTTTGAGCTTTCCTAGGCAGAAGAATCTGGCAGAAGGGTGAAATTTGCAATGTGTGCAGTAAGAGAGTGAGGAGTTGCTGTTGTTGAGACTGGAAAGAGGTGTTAGAAGGGGATGAAGAGAAGTAGGGGGAGGCACTGGATGGTGGGAGGTTGCTAATAAGAGGGAGGAGCAGGGGGAGTAAGAGAAGTGTGAACTTAAGAACTTAATCCCCACCCCACCCCCATTAAAGTTGACTCCTAGGCCCTTTTCTCATGGCGTTTGCCATGTGAAAGGGCACCTGGAGCGTTGTGCAATTGTGAGGAGATATCTGCACGATGCACTCACAATTGCGCAACACTCCAGGGTACGGCAGGAGCCGCTTGCGCATTTTTTTCATGTTCGGCTTTCAGCCCCTGCCCCAGGCTGCACTGCGGAAAGAAGAGGCGGGGCTCTCGCACTGCCTGCTTGGGAGCAGGCAGCTCGTGTGGAGCTGAAGCAGCAGGGACATGAGAGCCTCTTGCTGGAGGCTGCTCGAGCGATCCCCGCACCCCAGCATTGAGAAAAGGTGATTTGCGGAAAGGGTCCAAGACTTGATGCTTGACTTGAGACTCGACTTGAAGGCAGGGACTTGAGACCTGACTTGAGACTTGGAAATATCACTGGAAAGTACTCCCCCCACACAGACCTGGTTTTTCCTAGAGAAAATAAATAAATGAAAGAGAGTCTGGAATGAACCCTTTCCCTGTGTGGGGCAATTAGCAATCTGGCTTCATGCTCACCAAAGCTCTGATTAGGCTTGCTGAGCTCCTTTCCCAACCAGACATACTTCCCATTTGGTAGAACTCCCAGGCATCATGGCTGGGGTTGTGGGAAGCTGCAGAAGGGGGTGCCAGAGTGAGGAAGTCTCGAGCCTCTATATTAAGTGCTCTTTTTTTCCAGACTCAGGAGGGGAGGAGAACCTGTTCTTTTCCTGAACACTCAAGAAAACAAAAGGCAAGTGTAACAGTCAATTATTATAATACGCAAAAGCCTTTTTATACATTCTTTAGGGTTTTCTTTTTAGGCAACAGCTTATGTTGATTTGTCCTCGAAAGTGTTGCTCCCACTCAACTATAACATGATTTGGTTGTGTGATTAAGAGGGCTCATAATTTCAATTATAAGATGACTAAGAAAATGAAGGAGTTGGCTTTGCCAAGCATTTCCTTGCAGTCAGTGCTTTGCTCTGCTCTGTAGCTTAAGTGCAGTCCTCCTCAGCATTTCATTGCAGAAAAACTCTTATGGAACTAATTAATTTCTCCAAAATAATGGAAATATTCTGCTTTGACCAAGCAGAGACTATGCTAAAATATTAAGCATATACTAAGTTGTGGCACTAAAAAGGTAGCATTCATTTTGCAGAGGTTTGAGAAGGGGAAAGTGAGGACAGATTCATAAACAGAAGTTATAGAAGCTAGATAAATCTTCTGTTACAGCACTCAAATTAGTGAGCAACAGGGAGTAGGGACAGAGAGGTTAAGAATATTTTCCAATTTTCTTGTTCTTGACAAGAGAAGCTGTTTGCACACAGCATGTCAGCTAACTGCATGTCAGCACCTCAGCCCCCCAGCACAAGAGGAAGATAAGGGCTGGAAATCTATTGGTTAGTCCTGACCAGAGTAAACCCACCAAATCAATTGCTGAACAAGAAGTCAACATATAGGTAAATCCTACTAATTCAGTTGGTCTTCTGAAGTTAATATTAACAAAAGGATACAGATCAAGTACAGAACTTATCCTACGGAAAGGTGCATTAGACTTGGAGGAAAGAGGTGTGAAAATTGGAGGAAGAAACACCAACAATTTAATGTATGCAGATGATACCATACTATTAGCAGAAAATAACAAAGACTTGAAAGGACTACTAACAAAAGTCAAGGCAGAAAGTGCAAATACAGAATTACAGTTACAGTTTATTAAAGCTGAACATCAAGAAAGCAAAAATAATGACCACAGATGATTTACATAACTTTAACCTCAATGGTAAAGATACTGAAATAATCAAAGACTTCCAGTACCTTGGGGCAGTCATAAATCAAAACAAACACAGTAGTCAGAAAATCAGAAGAAGACTAGGACTTGGAAAAGCCACTATGAAGGGACTAGGTAAGATCCTCAAGAGTAAAGATATATTCTTGAATACCAAAGTCAGGATTCTCCATGTCACTGTATTTCCGATTTTCACACATGGTTGTAAAAGACAAGAAGAAAGCTGATTGGAATAAAATCAACTAATTTGAAATGTAGTGCTGGAGAAGGGTTCTAGAGATACCATGGACTGCCAAAAAGACCAATAAATGGTTCCTCGGGCAAATCAGGCCTGGACTCACCATCCCTCTGATGTAGTACAATGCCAAAAGACTGTGGCAAAATGTGGACATCAATTTAAACTAGGACTTAACAAACCATGATGTAAACAAACAGTGTTCTTGTTCTGGCTTTGCCCCTCTCTTCACATAAGCATAAGGATTGTTTATTGTCTGAACCCATGATTAAACTTATGTGCACCCCCAAAAAGCCAGGATTCATAAATAATAAAAAAAACAAGCCTTGGTTTGAAACTTGGTCATGATCCTAGATGTTAATCATGATAAAGGATTTAGCTATAACATGAAATTAGCAATTTCTGATTTCTTTATCAGAAATCAAAAATGCTTGAGGTGCATGGAAGCAATCAGGTGGCAGGCAGCAGTATACTTCTTCATAACATTGTGGTTTATTAAGCCTGGTTTCCTGGCTTAAAATGATTTCTGAATGCAGTCAATAAATCAGAAGAGATTTTATTTTGAAAACAACAAAAACCACCATTTTTTTTTTTTTTAGTGTGCTGAACCTCTGTTAGGTCCTGTGTATTTGCTGATTATCAGTTTCTGGTAGATGTGAAAATCTACCAGACTTGGAATTTTTATGCCACAAACTTTTTTGAAATTGCACTTTATGCTATAAGCCCATACAGGAAAAAAATGTACAATTGGTAGCTTTATATAAATAAGGGGTGAGGGAAAGAAATAAAAATCAGCTCTGTGTCACAAGGAACTAGAAAGAAGACAAATGAATTAAGCCAAAGGCACACTCCACATTCCAAACTCCAACAACATCAAATTAGGCACAAGAATCTTGCAAGAGATCTGGGCTCACTAACTCAGAATAACACCTGATCTCATTCTGCCTGCGCAACTTTCATGGTATTTTAATAATAACAATAATTGGCAAGTATAGCAGTTGAAATTGAGGCAGTTGACTAAATTTGTTGGTGTTTTTCTTTATTCTGCTTCATTTGCTAACTGGAGATGATCTACAGCCAATTCAATGCCATCAAAATATACTGTAAGGGGGAAATGTGTGGCAAGAAAGAAATGTACTACAATGGGGCATATCCAGCTAACAGTCTCCCAATACCTTTTCCAATTCTAGCCACAGCTGCAGCAAAATGTTACCAGGTACATGTGCACACAGAAAGCAAACAGTTAAGAGACAAATTTGCTTATATGTGGAGCTAATTTGGGTTTTCTCACTTTTCCCAAAGTAGGGCTCTCTGCCTTTTGACTTATGGTGACTCCATGAATTTCTTAGGGTTTTCTTAGGAAAGGAATTCTCAGGGGTGGTCATTGCTGTCTTCTGAAATATAGTGTACTCTTTGGCAATCTCCCACTCAAGTGCTAACCAGGTCTGACCCTACTTAGCTTCTAAGGGCAGATGGAATCTGTTCCTTCAGGGTAATTTAGGTCTCTTAAAAGTACTGTAGAGATAAACATTAAAATTCTAGTCTGGCTGAACACAATTCTCCAGATTCTGTCAAATCAGCTCAGTGACTGTTTCAGCAAAACAAGGAAGCTTTACTTTCATGTCACTGTCAGCCTACAACCTAAATATCCTAAAGGCACCAGATCCCATCTGATCTTGGAAGCTAAACAGGGTCAGTTCTGGCTAATACTTGGATGGGAGACCACCAATGAATACCAGGTGCTATAGGCTACATTTCAGAGGAAAGAACTGATAAAGCCAGCTCTGAGTATTCCTTGACTAAGAAAACCCTATGAAATTCATGGGGTTGCCATAAATTGACAGATGACTTGAAGGCACATAGACATACACACAGCCAAAAATGACCACAGCACAGTGACATCAGTCCTCAGCTCATGATCCCTTTCAAAGGCATGTAATGTGAAAGGAAAAATGCCTCACTCCTTCACATGGGAAAGTCTGAATATGCTGTTAATGTACTGTCATGACTGGAGCCCAAAGTTCAGCCTGAAACATGAACTCAGAAGGGGATCTAACTTGCACACCACTATCTCCTCTGATCAAAGAAGGAGCTCACAAAGAGATTAGCCACATCATACAGGTAACTAAACTCTTAACAAAAATCCAGAACTGATCCAAAGCCCAACAGAGGAGTGCATAGTAAGCTATATGATGCGGAGTGCTGGCATACTTATTTTCCCATTGTGCCAGGGACTGGTACCATATTTGTGCCCACCAGTTACAATTGTTCTTTCTTTCCTGGAAACTTACCATAGTCAATGGCTCAAGGACTGGCACTGGTCCATAGACCACCTTGACTAGCACTGGTATAGATAGTTTCTAGGCCAAGCTTACTTTCTAGTCTATACATCTAAAAGACCATGCTCCTGCATCTCCTTGATGCTTACATCTTCCTAGGTTATTTGTTATTTCTACTTTATGGAAGACTGAGCTCTGTCTGACTGGAGAAGCCTTCTTCTCTGCCTTATCAGTCAGGGTAATATGCTATCAGAGGACATAGAAGAGGATCCTCTCTGCTGTTGCACCCCAACCACTGAATCAACTCCTGTTTAGGAGGCCAAGTAGTATCCATGTTGTTCTAATTCCAGAACCCAGTTGGAAAAAATTGTTGTTTTAAAAAAGCCTGTAAGGCCTAAGCAGTTTTATACAGAACTACACATATGCATGGTTTTGATTAGTTTTAAAATATTTTAACTGATTTTAATCCATCTTCTCTTAACTTGCTAATTTTTTAAATGTATGTTTAGCCATTTAAAATCATTTTATTGTTTACATAGTTTTAAATTGGTCAACTGATTTTATTGTATGCTGTATTGAGAAGTTTACACAGAAACTTTCATAATTATTTTTTACTCTACATTGTTTCAAACTGACCATGTTGATTTTATTGCTCGCTATTCTGAGATCTTTAGACAGAGGGATAAGAAAATAAATAAATAAATAATTGAATGGTTATCAGAGCTCTGTTTCAAGTTCTCCATTTGAAGGGCTCTCCAATAGAATTCAGGTTTAAAGATAAAATATTCTGATATCATTCCCCAAGGTAAAAGAATTATTAGGGCTATGAACATTTAAAATTGCTAAATGGAAGTTCAGTTAAGTGTCTGCTTACCAATAAAAAAAGCAGACCCAGGAAAACTGAGCATCTAGAAGATGCTGCTGAGAAGTTATGCCATCTCCCCTCTGAAGGCCTAGAGCAGGGCTTTCCAAATGGTGTGTCATGATACATTAGTGTGTCACACGTAGTGTGTTGGTGTGTTGCCTCCTCAGCTGAGAAAGTCTGCTGCCCTTGCTCTCGTTGGGGCCTTCCCCCGGCAAGAGTGATGGCAGCAGGCAAGGACTGGATGGGAGGGGGCTGCCTTTCTCCCTGCCATCACTTTCGCTGGGACCTTTACCCAGCAAGAACGGTGACAGCGGGCAAGGACCAAGTAGGAGGGGGCTGCCTTTCCCCACTCTAGATAGGCCTCTGGGTACTGCGCATGCCTGATCAATTGGAAAGAGTTGAAGTGAATGTAAAAAGGCATAAGAGGAGGGGTCTGCAGGTGTGTACCACAAGAGATTGTTCTCTCACTTTATCACTGAGAGAGTGGAGTGCTGTTATTTTCTTATTTAGTTACTTACACTGCAGTTGAATTACCCCTAAAATAGAAAAGTTTCTGATTAAGAAACAAAAAGCTGGTGAAGATGACATTTGCAACGAACAAAATGTAACAACTGTAGAGGAAACTGCTCAAGGATCAAGTGCTAACAGTCTGTATAAGTACCTAAGTCAGTTTAACCTCCAGTTTGCTAATAAAACTGAATTACTATGTCGTGCATGTCTAAATGTCTAAACACATGTCTAAAAAGTGTGTCACCAACATGAACAGTTTGGAAAACTCTGGCCTAGACCATCAGCTGGAGCCCTGGGATCCACTTCTCCCAGAAGCTCTCTTGTAATCCTGGCTGCAACAAACATTATTAACTCCTTATTGAAAGGAAATTAGACAGTTAACAGGAACAAGTGTCACTGGAAAGACAGGGGATAACTCATGGTTTTTAATCTCACATTCTACAAATCACTTGGACAGATCTAAATCTGAAGAATGTGGGATATCAAGGCGCTTACTGCAGACCTAGGATGGGGAATCTACAACCCCACTGGGCATGCATGTGATCCACGGCGCTGAACCAGTGGCTTTGCTCTTCTTACCCCCCATGTATGCTCCAGCACCAGGCATTCTATGGCACCAGCCACAGTACCTTTCTACCCTGCTTCTGAAAGGTACTACTCCTTCTTGTGACTGGCCTCCCCCAGGGATGCCCCACAGTTGTTCACCACCACCACCTTTAGTTATATCTCACTTTTACCCAAGATCAGAACTCAAGGTGGAATCTGAATCTAAATTCCCGGCACACCCACCTGGCAAGACTAGCCCAAGTCACATTCCTAGATTTATTTATTGATATTCTAGTTTCTTTGTTTGCAAATATTTACATATTGCTTATATTCCAAATTGTCAAACTGGAAAACATCAACAACATTTAAATTATATGGTGTGCACTAATACAGAGAAAACAACACACACATTCTTTGAGTCTAAGCAACCAATATTAGAAAAGGACAACACAGTCTCCCATCCCCATGCCATTTACTGAAACCAACTGAACTGACAACTGAATGTTAATTCAGCACATGTGATAGCAGAAAACACCTCTGCTGCACCTGATGCCACAGATTGGTTGGTTGGTTACTTTATTTGTGTATTTATTTATTTAGCTTCCCAGTTTTCCTCCAGCATAGGACTCAAAATGGCTTACAAAAACACTTAAACAAGAAAAAACTAAACCCTGATAAAAAAGTTAAAACACAAGTTTAACAAGTTACCATATTAAAATGGCTTTATATTTTACAAAATGTAAAACCATTTTAGGGTAGTTTAGTTAGCCAATAACAAGACTTGTGGCACACATAGGCCAACATCCTGTTAAAGAAACACCCACATGCAAATTGTGCTACACATGCAGAGGGATGCTTTTTCATGTCCAGCTGATGGTGGCACAACAATTGTGGTATTGTGCATGTGAGACCACTGAATACATGGTAGCACATTAAAGTATACAGAGTAGGATGTAAATTATACATTGCCTTTGTGCATTGAACACTGCAACTGCACAATGGTTTAGCAGCCATCTGCATTGCCACATATGTTGCGCTACACTCATATTCAGCATAGGTGATACTTATGTAACCCTGAAGGGATGTAGACTCTCCATCATTTTATGCCAACAAAGGGGAATGGGTGTGAGACTCTTGGGGAGCAGACAGAGGGACAGTACTGCTGGCCCACAGTGGCCCTTTCCACACAGGGGTATTAAAACGGTGTAGCGCGACCTCTGACAGAGGTTGTCTACACCGTAAAATGGATTGGAGTGGATTACTTTTGTGTAATTCCACACCCCAATCCGTGCTAGGGTGCCTGGAAGTGGCAGCGCCGTGTGCTTTTGAAAACCACTTTTCAAGTGGTTTTTAAAAAGCACGTTCGTGCAGCCGCGTGCAGCCCCGTCGCAGCGCCCGGTGTGGATTTGCAGGCATGCACAAGGGCGTGCCTGTAGATCTGCCGGGGGCGGGCTTTCCGGCTGGCGAGCTTCTCCGGTTGGTGGAGAGCCTCTGCCAGTCGTAAGCCGCCATTTTGGGCCCCGCAGGATGCCGCGGGATGCCGACGAGTGTGGAGCAGTGAAAATGTGCTGCTCCATGTGGCAACGGACTAAGGTAAGCTCCATTTCAGGAAGTCTCAGGACGTTTTTCCCTTCCCGTGTGAAAAGGGTCAGTATCTGCCACCTGACATGATTGCCTCCCTTTGCCTGTTAGGGTTGGCCCTGCCCCCTGGGCCCTTTTCTGCCAAGCATACTGCAGGCATACTATCCTTGTGCTATCAAGAAAACTTTTGTTTTACCTTTTCCCTCAGTGCCCTCACAAAAGAAAATAAAAATCAGACCATGAGTTTATATTTTAGCAAGGGAAAACTTTTCATGCACTAGCTAAATTATCATTAATTTGGGGAGGAAAAACAATGGGAAAAGAGACCAGTGCTTGGTTAATATCCGGTTAATAAAAGTATCAGAATACACACACACACACACACACACACACACATACAAAACAGCAAAGCCAAATGAACCCCTGCATTCACATTCAGTTACTGGTGCTGACTGCATAATACTCAACTTCATTTCAAGACTGTTTCATGTTTTTAGCAAAGACTCTGGATTCTATGCTTCTGGTGATATTTCCAGCGGACACAGCTCTTCCTGTGGTATTACAGCTGGCACTGCCACAAGAACATTGCCCAATTGTTTCGACAAAAACATCATCCATGAAAAAAAAAAAAAGAATCCTTTCCATGATGTATGGAAAAACAATCTGCAGTGTCAAAAGAGCAGTGGGGTGGGAGAGGAAGGAGAGAAATAAGAGGCAGAGAAATAAAACATTGGCTCTTTTATGCAAAAAGAATAGTATCATATGTAAATATATAGAGTAAGTTTTTGTGACAGAGGGAACTGCCCTCGCATAAAAATCCGGTTCCACATATGGCATTTTCCTTCAGTTCTCAAGATTTATAGCACTGAAATAACTTAAAACTTAAGTTGAGAATTTACAGATGCATTTCAGACATCCAGAGAAAAGAGGCAGGCAAAATCACCAAGGAAATGTGAACACAGCATATATATGAATTCTAGTTCTAGGTGAGAAGGCAGATGATGTAGTGTAGCAGTTGGATTGTTAGACTACAACGCTAGAGATCAAAATTTGAATCCCGGCTCAGCCATGGAAACACACTGGGTGCCCTTGAGCACATCATACCCTCCCAAACTTGCCAAGAAACCCCCTTAGTTTGGTAGGTTCACCTTAGGATCACCATTAGTCAGAAATAACTTGAAGACACACAGCAACAAGAACAACAGTAGCAACAATTATGTGTGGAGTTTTTTCAGTGTCTCACTTTCTGTAATGGTAGAAATGTGGGGACTGAGGGCAAATGTAACTGTGGGGCAGAATTTTTATTTGGAGGGCAATGCCCTCATTTCCCCCCTCCATAGCTACACCTTTGCTCCCAGCCATTTGTCATCAAGTAGAAATGACAACATTCTGGGACAGAGTTGGATCACAGAACAAAATATTGATTCTCTCAGGTATCAATAGCAATTAAATTCAATCTGAAAAGTACAGATACCAATGACTTTGCTTTTTGATGTTAAGTACTCTAACAATCTAGGTTTTCTTAGGTGAAGTTAAATAGCTTTCTTTTTCCCTTTGGCCCAGACCAATTTGATCTCTTCATGCCACAGAGCACTAGGTCTGGAAACAACCTCACAGATTTTGTTGACCTTGACAAGGATAGATATCCCACCCACCCATAAAACCTGTTGAAAAAAGCACATCAATTTGGGACTTTCTGAAAAAATTCATTTGTGCAAAATCCATATTTTTGCAAACCCTTTTCCTGCACAAAATCTTGTTTTTCTGCAAGCATATTTCTCACGAAAAAGTTCCAAATTACAGAAAAAATTATTAAACTGTGCAAAAATTTTCATAATGTGACCCAGAGAGTATATTCAACTTTGGTCTTAAACTCAAGTGGGAAATAAATAAAAGATTTACAACCTTATTTAACAAACACAGTAAGTATGAAGAGTAACAGAGAGAAGAGAAAAAACAAAGAAATAAGTGATCCCATGGTCTTGTCAGATTAATTTGTATTAATATTTTACTTACTTCTAATAGGGCTAAAGTGTTGCTTTAATATACATAACTAGTTTAACCTGTTTTATACACAGTAGATGAGTTCCATGATGATTCTTATGACTTTTGATTAAGACAGGTTGAGCAACCTGTCACACTCCAGAAATTAAGTCTGATTCCCAACAGCCCTAGCCAGCAATAGTGAGGGATGACGGGAATTCCAATCCAACAACATTGTATAGTCATCTGTATGCTTAGGACTGTAGTTTTAGTTTGTTTACAAGACCATGTGAAACTATCTTGATTCTTCCACCTTTACCTTTGAAAGCATGAAGAATTAAGCCAATATTAATATGTCTAAATTATAAACAGCTGAGTTTTGAATAACACATTTATAAGCAGAAACCCAACAACACAGGGAAATGTTGCATACTCTCTTCCTCGCTTTCTAAAGTTCATTTCATAGTTCCTTTCCAAGAAGTCAGCAGGAGAAGACAAACAAATCTCTGTTCACAATAAACACACAGTTGTGGCACACATTCCCTCAATGCCACCTTGACAACACTGTTCTTTCCTGCTCCAGGGAGAGTCACCTTGAGGAATATTTTAGAGTACAGCTTTGACCTCAGCAAAACAGAAATTGTCACTAAGGTATGATAAGAAATTATGCTATGGAAGGTTAGAAATTGTTGGCTTATCATTTCACATTTAGTTGTGTGTTTTAGCTTAAAGGAAAGGTCAAGAAACTTCCAGTATGGGCCACTAGTTGACCATCTCCTGTGAAATGAAGCTCCTAACAGCCACAGAATACCTGCTCTGCTTCTTCCCCAACACCTTTCTGACATAACATTCCTAAATGCAATGAAGAGAATATACATCTCACCTCCACGGAAGCAAAAAGCAAGATGGCAGAGTTAAAAGCGAGAGAAGCCAGAACTGTAATTCTCACAGGAAGGCTCCTCCTCTGATGATATAGCCTTCTTTAAGGGGTTTATTCTGCCTTAGGTTTCATGGCCAATTTTAATATTACAAGAACAGCAATACTGTATGTTAAAATAGTAACAAACACATTGAAATAATAATAAAACATTCTCAACTAAGACTTGGAACGGCAGAATGAATCTGTGATAGTAACAGCTGGACAATGAACAAAGTTGAAAAGAAGAGAATAAATTCATTTGAAATGTGGTGCTGGAGGAAAATTCTACAGATATTATGTTCCACTAATAAGACAGAGTGCTGGAGCAAATCTGGCCTGAATTCTCACTAGAAGATGACTAGACTGAGGTTGCTGTAATTTGGAGATGTCATGAAATGACAAGCTTCATTGGAAAAGATGATAATGGTTGGTAAAGTGGGAGGCGGTAGGAAAGAGAGAGTAAATTGATCCTATCAAGGAAGCCACAACCCTGAGTTTGCAACAGCTTAGCAAGACAGCTGATAACTAGGGCTCTTGGGGGTTTCTCATTCATATGCTGCCAAACAACAAATTCTAACAACAACAACAACAATGCATACAATGATGATATATACTTAAATCTCTGCCATTATCATAATCACCATCCCAACCCATTAATTTAATATGCTAAAATCAAATTCCAAACATTCATTCATTCATTTCATTTATTACGGCAAACAGCCAGCAGAATAAATTCTGAACATTAGGCACCAGAGAATTCTCTTAGAAAAACATCCAGAACCTATTGTGATCAGTAGTGCAAAGTACACACGCACAACATTCATGTACCTTTGGACCAATTCCAAAAGCCCTCAGCTCAGACTTTTACCACGAGCAATCTGATCCTCTGTTAAGGGCTGTCTTGCTGGGGAATGGAGAGGAAAAAGAAAGGAAGAGGCAAAAAGAAAGACAGAAAGTGAGGGAAGGGGGGGTGTCTGGCTCCACTAACAGCTGGCTTCAAACCCACCTACCAGTCAAAGATGACAAGACTGCTCCCATAGGAATAGACCCACCTCCACATGAAGAGCTTTCCCACCTCAGCTGTCTGTCACCCACTTTCTCCTAAAATGGGGCAGCAGGATAGCTTGGTGAGTGGAGAGAAGGTAATGCAGTACATATAATTCTATTCACCTCATTCTGTAGTCCATGTCATTCTGCCTAATGGGAGGGACAGCCCTGGTGGGAGAGTGGGTTCAAGAGTTCTTTGAATGCCTTGGCTAAGTTAGAATCACTCCATGAGTGAAGACTAAACTATGAACCCTTCAACACCCCCCCCCGGACAGCTGTTATCAATTAGCTTGCAAAGCACATAATGGTACATTGCAGTTCTCTCTTTCTTCACCTTAGTGCTACAAAGTGCTGGAATTAATAATTAAAACCTGGAATGACTTGAGGCCAGGCTATCTAAAGGACTATTTCCTCCTACATATACCTGTCTTGGATCTTATCATTATCTTTAAAGACCATTCTTCAGATGCCCCTCTCAAATAATGTGGGCACTTTTCTAAAGAGATGGTCTTTCCAGTGGTTGCACTCTAATTTTGGAATGCCCTCTCCAGAGAGACTTGCCTGGTGCCTACATGGTCATCTTTTTGGTATCAGACAAAAAATGTTTTATTCTCCCAAACTCTTTAGTCATTGTGCTTTTTTAAACAACTTTTTGTAGTTTCTACATCTTTCAGTTACTGGTTTACTGGGTTTTCCTTTTCCTTTTCAAGTATTCATACTGTTTTAATATATTGTTACATTATATGGCTTCTAGCTTTATTTTATAAACCATTCATAAAGCTTCAGCTATTGGGCAGTATAAATACAAAACAAATGCATAAATATGGAGCTAACATGGCTTACTTTGAGGCAGGAATGTAACCCTTCACTAAGTTTTTTCTCAAAAGAAGCAACAATAATTTTGACAATTTTCTTCCCACTATGAGAAAAGTTTTGTAAACCATGCAGTTTTGGAAATCTATTTGCAGTTTGGGACTTACTCTACACAAAATTTGTATGCACAGAAAATGTTTTCTATGCAAATCAACCCCACACAACAAATCCCCAATTATAGCATTTTCTGGGCAGGAAATAGTGTTCTGCATAGGAATATACAGAAATAAAAAAATATGTTTATTGAGGAATAAAATGTTATTTTCTGTCCAAAACAACATGAGGATTTTGTGCAGATCCTAAACTGTAAATCTCAGATGCCTAGAATTCTTCTTGTCAGAGTTTCTCAACACTCAAAATAACATGTTTCCCAAACATTTTCTCAATATTTTCAAATATATATTTCATCCCTCCTTTGTAAGCAAATATTATACACTAACACAAGTCTCATTTCTTCAAGTATGGACACTTATACAGTTAGAGCAACCTCATCCATACATAGAATAGAGGTCTCAGCAGGCTTGGAGCAGGCCCATAATTCGAAGAAATACAAAGTCAAGAGGCAGGGTGAAGAAAATAAAAAAACAGTCAAAAAAGGACCTGCCACAGCTGGTTGCCTCCCTGAACAGGAACTTTTCACACCGCTTTTGTTGCCCATTTCATTTCCCATTCTGCTTCTCAGTTCAATATATTTTAAAAAGTACAATTTCCAAAAGGGTAGCAATTCTGCAGCAAAAATGTAACACCTTCAAGCTTAACACGTTTAATACAGCCGAGCTTTCTTGAACTACAGTTCACTTCTAATGATTATTGAGCCAAACTGGAAAAGCAAAGCAATTCTTTACAGAAAGTACAATGTGATCTTTGTCCTAAACAGCTTTCTTGTGGATGATACAATATAATCTTTGTCCTAAGTATCTTATCATTTTAAAGATGAAGAAGAGCATGTCATAGTTTGTTAGTTTGGCTATCAGTGAATGAACCAAAGCATAATTTAGTGCATGAAGCCATTTACCGCAACACAAGTTGAAGAGCATTAATCTCCTAATCTAGCACACACAAAACCTTAGATGCCTAAAATATGACAGCCTCAATCCAGTGCTTACTTCTGATCATCCACATATCATAAGATAACCTAGTACATACAACAAGATGTGATTAGTTCCAGCCAAGCACTCTGGTCAAACATCATATGATACAGGAAAATTAGAACAACTGTTAACGGGGGTGGGGTGGGGGGTGGAGGACCCTAAATAGTGTTTTCATATTGGTATTAGGGTTTGAATAGTCTTCATTTCTGAGAGGTTCATTTGTTCTCTGGGAAAGTGAGAGAGAATATTTGGCAAATTGGGAGGAGGGACGCATAACATTTTGGCAGGACATTAGGTTTCTTACTAACCCAAATGAGACAGATGAGTATTTCTTATATTCTTTTAATATATGTATTAGTTGAATTTACATATATTAAAAAGAATAGAAGAAATGCTCATTCATCTCATTTGGCTTGGTAAGCAACCCACCATGCCCCCCTCCAAATTTTAAGCATTCCCAATTAGCTGCCTAATTACCCTAAAAGCACTACCGTAGATCCCATGTAATCTTGGAAGCTAAGCATAGTTAATCTTGGAAGCTAAGCATAGTTAGCTCTGGTTAGTTTTCAGATGGGTGACCACCAAGGAATACCAGGTGCTGTAGGCTATATTTCAGAAGAAGGAGCTGCCAAATCCACCTCTGAATATTCTTTGCCTATGAAATTCATGGGTTTGCTATAAGTCAACAGGCAACTTGAAGACATACCGCATCCTAAAAAAATGCCTTCTGAAAATGGGGTGTACCTTATATACTAGTAAATACGGGTACCTCCTGCTGGGCCTAAATGCATAGGAAAGGCAGCAGCAGGAGTGCTCATGCTGAACACTGAGGAGAAGGGTCAGGACTTGCATCTTTATGGATCCTGTTGCATTCTATACCACTTCCAGAACTTTCTAAATGCACTTAATAATTTAATTCTTTAATTATATATCACTCTTTCATTTCATCTGAGGAAGTGGGTTCATATTCAGAAAAGCTGATACAATACTGAAATAAATCAGTCTTAAATGTACTACTAGATTTCTTCCATCCCCCATTCCCCTCCTTTTTATAGTGCAACAGACTAGCACAGCTACTTTGAAAACAACTTTGAGTACCCAGCTTGTTGGGGGCATACATAGAAATATTTCGAAATACATGCTATTTGTAAGTTGTTCGCCGCCTCAATCCATATGGAGAGGTGGGATACAAATAAATAATAATAATAATAATAATAATAATAATAATAATAATAATAATAAAAAAAAACCTACTGCTCCAAAGTCGACTTAAGAGTGGGGCTTGAAAGCAAGCTCGAAAAACATTGGCAGCCACTTTAAGAAAGCAAGAGCCCAGCTTGCTGCACCCCCTCCCTCCTTCCTCCTATTCACTCCTCAGAGAAGGGTCTTTGCCCTGGAGCCAACCAGGGGGAGAGTAAGGAATTGCCTATCCTGTGGCACAGGGCATTTTCCCAGCTTCCCTCCTTCCTATAGTTGCTTGGCTCCGGCTCAGGTGAAGTGTCTGAACAGAGCCCAGGAGCAGACGGGGAGATAGCTGGGGAGGATGAGTGAGATGAAGTACCTGCAAAACCCCATTGGTTTCAGTTCGTGGTGGGGAAGGAGTGGGATGGAGGCGTGCTTTCTTTCTTCTCCAACCTGAAGAGAAAGGAGAAGAAAGGGAGGTTTGGTTTCTTCTGGAGGAGCTGCCTGCTCCATTTCCTTCTTGCAAAATGGGGTCTGTTGTGCCTGTTTTCTGCCTCAGCCTCCACCACCTTGCTGGGGGGGGGGTGGAGGAAAAAAATAAGCCACAAGGGGGGGGCTAGAAAGAAGAGAAGCAGCCTCCTAACCCTTTGAACCCTCTCTTTTCACTGCCTCTCCACCCCTTTTCTGCACAGGGCTCAGCCGCTTCTGTCTTCACTCTCCCTTTCCAGTTGCTGTTCTTAAGTGCCTGTAACTCAAGTCCAGTTTATGGCAGAGTTGTTGTTTTTTTTGGCAAGATTTGTTCAGAGGGGAGTTTGCCATGGCTTTTGTCTGAGGCTGAGAGAATGGGATTTACTCAAGCGGAATTCTTGAAAGGAAAAGAGGAAAAGGGGGGATGCTTGTGTGAATGCTCCTTCCTCTGCCTCCCAGGGGGTGTCTCCTCCCCCAGGAAAAACAGAAGGGGAGGTGAACCTCACACAACTCTTCCTTTCTCTCTTATGCATTTTGCCTCAGTTGGGTACTAAATTCCCCCCCCTAAAAAATAAGGTCTGAAAATGGGGTGCTTCATCTATGTCGGTACGTCTAATACACTGGAAAATATGGTATACACACACATACACCATCAGTTACATTTACATCTGTTTTTCTTCTAGTTAGCTCAAGGAATCAATCAGGACCCTTTTCATCTCAACTTAATCTGCACAACAACTTTGTGACGTAAGACAACCAGAGACAATTTACCCAGGTCCCCCTGTGAGTTTCACAACCCAGATTCCTCCAGCTCAGAACGTGTGCCCCTCAAGTTCTAGCCAAACACAATAACCACTTTGTTCATGAACTGCTATCAATTTGTCTTCAGATATGAATGAAAGACCTCCAAGTCACCCTGTTATTAACTTTGCTCACGACTTCCAAAATTAGGGCTGTGGCTTCCTTGATCAAGTCTGTTCACCTATAATGTGATCTTCCCCTTTTCCTACTGCCTTATTAGCATTATTTTCTTAAATGAGTCATGTCTTCTTATGGTATGTCCAAAGTACAATAGTCTCAACTTAGTCACTTTGGCTTCTAGATAGAGTTCAGATTTAATTTGTTCTTGGACCCATTTACTTAGTTACTAGTACACTAGTGATGTGGGGAACTTGCAGTTTCTGGTTTATCATGTAC
The DNA here is from genome assembly GCA_948474755.1 of Ctenosaura bakeri. Taxonomy (NCBI): domain Eukaryota; kingdom Metazoa; phylum Chordata; class Lepidosauria; order Squamata; family Iguanidae; genus Ctenosaura; species Ctenosaura bakeri. Next base: position 23,501 of record CAOLHI010005353.1, read on the forward strand.
TAGGTACCAGCATCATATTTGTGCCTATTGGCTATAACTGTTTCTTCCTTTCCTGGAAACTCTGTGAACTGGCAGCCAGTGCTCACAGGCAGCTCTGGTTCACAACCACTACTTTGAGTAGCACTACACTATACCACAGTGTATACAGTGTGCATCACATTCTAATCACTTTCCAAATGGGCCAATGGGAACGACACTTTCCTTCTATAATACAGGAATCATGCTGGCCTACCTTATATGATTGTTGTAAAAAAATAACCAAAATATTGCCCAGAAAGTCTTAGGAGTATACCCATGCAGTTGCAGGTATGGGGAATCACTGATGATACACCTTTTGCAGCTTGAGTTGGAGTAAGTCCTTCTGAATGCAGGCAGACTTATCTACTATACAAAAGTGAATGTTTGTTGTTTGTCTGCACGTTTGTCTGTTTGTTCACGGCAGCATATGATTGGCTGTGTGAGGTGAGAAGACCTCATATGATTGGCTGGCTGTGAAGATTCTATTGAATCCTGGGGTTGGCAGTTTAGGGAAAGGTCTGTAGAATTCTCAGCCAGAGAGCTCTTGGGCCTCAGGCCGGTTGCTATGGTGACGAGGCCTACCATCAATAATATGACAGAAAACATTTGGGAGGCATATGTGAGAAAAATTAAAGTGACATACACAATATAGGTACAAGGTCTTCTAGCCTCACACAGTTGATTGCATGGGTTCCATACATGAAAAATCGTAAAGTTGACATTCAAAACAAAAAATGCTTCCAGAAAAATGTAAAGCCATTGCGCAAATTCAGTGGCTTTAATCAAAAGCCAATGCATCAAGGTCACCAGAGAACACAGACTGGACTGGGGACTATGGGGAAAAGTTACAGGCACTGGAATAGGCTTATTGCTATGGAGATGAGGCCTAGCAGCAAGGAGGAGGACAGTGTACTCCCTCAGGAACCCAAACTGTGTATGTAAATAACTCCGAATAAAGACTGGATTGGGGAATACGGGGAAAAGTTGCAGGTACTGGAATAGGCCTGTTGCTATGGAGACAAGGCCTAGCAGCAAGGAGAAAGACAGTGTACTCCCTCAGGGACCCAAATTGTATATGTAAATAACTTTGAATATAGGTTGCATTGGGAAATATGGAGCAAAGTTACATGAAATGGAGAAGAAAGTTCGGTCAGTTCTTAAAAGGAAAATAAAAGCCCCAGGCAACACCAAGTAAATACACTAGTTTCCCATAGACATGCTTTCGATTGCAATCCTGTGTAAAGTTACCAATGAACAAAACCTGCTGGATGCAGAAGTGGACAGCAACGTCTTATTGTCACTACTCTTTGATCCTATTGAGAAGATGGCAAGGATTTTGGCTACTTGTTGCCCATTCCCAATTCAATTTTCTCAATTTCAATTTCCTCAATATCAATTTCCTAAATATTTTATTCATCCTAGACTCTTTAGGTTGCTCTTTACTTTGAAATTCAATTAATACTGCAGTTGCATGTCATGATCTAATGAATGAGTAGCAGATGTAGGTGAAACATGGCAGTGACTTCAGATATAAAAATCTTGCTCACAAGCTGAGCCAGAATACAAGAAAGGCTTAGACAAATATCCTCAACCACCAGCAAGGAACACTAATTACTCAGAGTTCAAATTCACCTCTAACTGGAAATTATTTGAATTATTATTATTTGAATTATTATTATTTGATATAGCTTCATGAATTACAATTACAGTTTGTGAATTACAATATCCTTTACCAAGCTCTCTTAATAAATCAGCAAAATATGAAGAAAATAAGTCTGAAGAAATCTCCATATAATTACGTTTTAAACTTTAAGAGCAGTTCTCCTCATCTTTTTTTTAATGCAGAGGATTCATAGACTATAAGGAAAGAGAATAAAACTGTGGATTGGAATAACAAGAATCAAAAAGATAACTGCTAAGTTTTCAACCTGTGTTCCAGGAGATCTGAGCGTTCTTTCAAAGTTTATCCTCAATGCAAAAACTGAAAACAGCAAGTAAGATTCTCAAAAAGACATTTGACACCAACCTTTTCACTACTAGGGTTTTGAATATATTCTGAATTCATTAAAGACTGAGTAGATAGGAAGCACAGTTTGGGGAAGTCTTCTTTAGACTACAGTGCCCATAATCCAATACCAACATGGCCAGTAGGAAGGATTCTGGTAACTATACTCCAAAGTAACATCTCCAAACTCCAGGACATAGTGAGTCTTAAAAAAACATAACTAATATTCATGGCCCAGCTAGAACCAAATGGAACATGTTCCTCTTGGGCACACAAGAGTTCCATGATAGATGCTCAACAGAAATATTGATGAAGAAAAGCTTTTCTGAAGATCAAAAGCTTGAAAGCCAATGGAGCAGGCCAGTGAATTTCTGAAAGGAAAAAGCTTTCTCCTAATTCTCAAAATGGTCTTACTAATTCTAATTTCCCATACGTTCTGATGAAAAGTTTCATTTGTATGACTTAAAGAAAGCCTTCAGTATTATTAAATCTGCACCAAATACCAGTTCATTCCTGACCGTAGTCTAAAAGGTGTGTGGTATGAAACACAACAGGGTTTACTGTACTGTTGGTGGTAATGGTAGAGCTACAATGGCACTCACAGTTGCTAAAGGATGTTGGGGGAAGTTAGAAAACCCCAGATGTATCAAACCCCTGGGTACGTTAATGCAAGAGGGAGTTAAGTAGTTACTTTGGTACATTGGTTTAAATTAAAGCACTGGATGACAACTTCAAAAGTATTTTGGAGGGGAATGTCAGAGATGGCTTGACCAAATCTCTAGAAAATACTTTCTAAAGTTAGTGTAAAGGTCATGTTGCTTTAATTGCTTTAACTGTTAAGTGCACCTGGGGAAAGGAATGTGACTCAACCTGAGTTTGTGCTGAGTCAGGCTGATGAACACCAGGTGCAGACAATACAAGGGTTGGCTAGGTGTCTGTATAAAGGTAGCACAATCCTAGCCAACACTACACACATTGCCTGAAGTGTGTGTCTGCTGGAGAGAGCAAGCTTGATATGCAGGATTACCACCTGGACTTTGTAAATATTGTATATATGTTGTAACAAAGATTAAAGAGCCTCCATATTGGAAGATTGCAACTTGGAGTTGGTGAGTGTTACTGGCTTAGTGCTTGTGCTGCTAAGGGTGTTCTCTGCTGCTAAGCATGCTTCCATAGTTGTGTGTAGCTATCTCTGCTAATCTATAAGGAGTTTTTCCTTGACTGGCTATTTTTGCCTTTCCCCCCTTTTGTTTTTGGGTGACAAAATTTAGATTGAGCCTCCAACACCCCATAAGGGAAGGAGACCCACACAATTGGCAAGATGCATGGCCCTGGTGCATTGTGTCTAGTTTGCATATGTTAATAGAACATTTGCATACGTATGCCCAACCATCCTGACCAATCATCAGGAGAGTCAGCGTCCGCTCTGGCAATGAGCAAGCGTGCACTCGCTTGTCTCTGGTTTGGTTAATTCTTTCTTTTCCACCAGTTTGGGAGCCCTCACTGCCAGGTGAAGGCCAGAGCCTAACCTAATCCAACTGAGCACGTGTGTACCGCTGCCATCGCAAACGGGGCTTCAGCAAGGGCAACGAAATACAAAGGATTACATTAATGACTCTCTGATATTACATCATGATATTTGTTGCAGGCCCGATCCACCACAGATGGAAGGCCCCCTCTACTGAGGTGTGGTCAGACCGACTTACACCTTACAATGACCAAGGTCTGAGGCAGTCACCCCTGCACCCTCTGTGTTAGCAACTTTGCCTGGCATCTTGTTAAAAACCAACTGAGGCTCTCCATTGGACTCGAATTTCTGAATTCGAACCCAACTCCCAGTAGGCTCCTTGCCATTTATTTGCATTTGTTGATTGCACTGGCTATCAACCATGTCAGTCTTCCTCCATGACCTATAGGTCTACGGTTCCCGAGAGCCGAGACTATCCCCGGATTCGTCCACCACCCCCGGGCACCGTGGGGTGGTGGTGAGTGCAGAGGCATCACTGTTCCAGCCGAGGAGCCAAGCCCGGAACGACAACCTGATCCTGTTGCTGGAGTTGGGGACCCCAGACGAGGTGATCCAGCAGCTCCCCAATGGACTTTATGGACTACTGTGCTAGTACAAAGACTTCTGTCATTTGGACTACTCCGCTTGCTGCTTTGCGAGCCGCTTCCTGCAAAGAGCTAGTGTTCCCTGGCTAGCTTGATTACAGACTTGGACATCTTGTTGCTGTTCCAGCTCTGCTTGGACTCATGTTGGTCATCTGCTCCAGCTACACAACTTTTCGTGTTCCCGGGGTGTGTGTGTGCAGAGACTTTTGTTTTTACTACGAGCTCTCATTCCATTATCCACACTGAATTGATTGCTTCTTGGATTGCTTCCATTGCCAGACCCGGCATTGGATTTATTTCACTGATTATTCCATTTTGCATTACTATATTGCCTTTCTCCATTGGCGGAAGGTTCTTTCATTAGTCACCATTCATTGCTATTGCTAAATTGCTTTGATTGCTACTGATATTGATTCCACTGCCATGACTTTGAAATTAATGTTTGTCTGTGTGAATGCGGTTAGGTTTAGGTTTTAGTAGATAAGGAATGCTGCTTACTAGACAGGAATGTTGCCAAAAGCCTTTTGCTCCTAGGAGTGATATGACCCCAGAGTCTGTAGACCTCCATTTGGTGCGAAATTTGTTGTAAAATGTTTAATTGGAAAATGTCCGATATTGTCCCAACATCGTCCATTTTCCGGGGGGGGGGTTGTTACTGCGATCTAGGCCTACCCAGAGATAGCACTCGATATAACTTTGATATCAAACAATTCGGCTTTCCTCTGCCACCCCGCTCCACGTGTTTGTGAGGCCTCCGGACAAGCATGTAAACAGGCACGGCCAATAATTGCTGGACATTCCATTCTCCACTCAGGCAGGCCAGATACAGCCGGTTCGTCGCTTCAGGGACCTCTCCGGCAAACATCTCATTGCATATGCATGATACTAACAAATGCTCCCTGCCCCGAGCAGGCAACCTGACAAAGCTGTACTAAGCGCTCTGTATTTGCATATTGGCTACACTATTGTTAATTCAGCTCTAAGAAAATCATGCTAAATTCTAACCTTTCCAAAGCTTTGTCCCGCTCCTAAATTGCATTGTTCTCACCGAGTAAGGTATGGCCTGCAGTCACAATTCACCCAATAAAAACCCCTGATTCCGAGACCTTCCTCGGACCGCTCCTGAGTTCCAGACCGCCTTGCTGCCGCTTTGTTTGGTGAGCTATCCCCTCAGTCCCACGTACTGAGACTCCATATCAACAAACTCAACCTTCATACCTCTCCAGGACTATGAGACAGGTGTCGTATCACCCATTTCCCTCTAAAAATCCCTACTCCAAGTCACTCTCTGCTTTCCTTAGTTATCTGTGTGATTTGGTGTCTTTAATAACCCGTCTGACTGCTTGACTGACCTGACCCCATAGACGCTGGCTTGCAAGATCCTGCTAAGTTACCCTGCCTCTCGCTAGCTTTAGTGAGTGCTCCAGCTAATTTCCCCCGAAGTTGTGTTGTTGTTTGGTTATTTAGGTGTCCCTCCTGGGACCCCCGGTAAACAGGGTAACATACTGCTTTTCCAAGCATAAGCATATAAGATAATTTTCTGGGCCCTTGCACACTATGCGATTTTCTGGGCCCTTGCACACTATGCGATTGGAATACTGTAACTCCACTTTAATTGCTGTACCTATATCTTGGTGAAACCCTGGGATCTGTAGTTTGATGAGGCACTAGAGTTCTCTGGCTGAGAATACTAAGTACTTACCTGTAAGCTGCAAACCCCAGGATTCCATAAAATGGCTTTGGCTGATACGCCAACTGCACCCTTTTCTAGAGTTGGACAACTTAAAGATGGTAAGAGCACGTGCTGGTAATGTGAAGACTGGACTTCTGCAATGTGCTCTACATTGAGCTACCTTTGTTCGGAAACTAGAACTGGTTCAAAATATGGTGGCCAGACTGATTACAGGTACAGCAAGGAGTAAAGATACCACACTGATATTAAAATCACTCCACTGGCTGCCAATTAGTTGCTGGACAAAGTACAAAGTGTTGGTTATAACCTTCAAAGCCCCACATGGTTTGGGTCCAAGTTACCTGCAGGATCACCTCTTCCCATACAATCTGCCCTGTATACCCAGGTCCTCTGGGGGCCATTTACTTAAACCGGCCAAGACTAGACAGGTAATGGACACCTTCTCATTGGATACCTTTAGACTGTGGAATGGCCTGCCAGAAGAGATTCAACAGCAAAATATGCTGTCCAAATTTTAAAAAAGTACTAAAGACTTGTCTCTTCTGGCAGGAGTACCCAGTCTATTTTTAATTGTACTTATAGACCCTTTCTGCATGGGTTTATTACCGTGGGTTACTGTGTTGTAGCACTGAACTGTTCTGCACACAGGAGTGAATTAGCTTGGCTTTATTTTCTGTTGCTCTGCACAGAATCCTGTGATAATGTGATGCCATGTGGTAGGAAAGCACACTATTTGAGAACTGGAAAAAATCCGAATTACATTCTGACATTGAAGGAAATTCAGATTTTCACAGTGATGCAGAAGTGTACATTCACACCAATGTGCATTGGTGGGCAGCGTTGGGTGGGCTGTGGGAATGGGAAGTAGTAGGTACGATATTTGTGTCGGGGGATGATAGGAGTTTCAACCCCATGGAAATGCAGCAGAAAAGCCAGAGCACAGCGAGGCAACAGCAGCAACCTTGTTCCCCAGTAAGGATACTCACACACAGAGGAGTTTCTTCCAAAACAGGAGGCACTTTATCTTGCAGCAACGTTCCATTATAGACAAAACATAGGAGAGACAAACAGAGGCTTGCACCAGACACCAGGTTTGGTCAACAGACAATATAGACTGGGGATTGCTTTCTTATATGCATATCTACAACCTATCTACAGCCAATCAGGTAAGGGTTTGCACACCTCCCTTTACCTTCTGCACACAACCCCAGTCTCTTATGCAACCTTGCAATGACCCACAGCTGGGGCATGATGCAACATCTTTGCAGTGGGCTGATCATTTTCCAGAGTTCCCTGCCTGGAATCCCTGACAATTTGTTGGTATTAGACACATTGACATAAGACGCACCGTATTTTCAGGCTGCATTCTTTAGGAAATTTTTTTTAGTTCCCTGTCCCCTACTCTGTTCTCTGTGCTCGTTGGTCACCCCCTCCTGCGCCTCTCCAGGTCCGCTTGCCACTCACACGCAACTCTCCACATGCGCTCGCCACCTGCATGCTGTTACTACATTTGCTAGCCCAGATTTGGGGATGCTAGATATCATTTTGATATCAATAATTTGGCTCTCTTCCACCACCCCTCTCCACGTGTTTGTGAGGTCCCCGGACAAGCACAGAACTAGGCTCGGCCATCAAACACTGCAATACCCCAAGACAATACAGGCAGGCCAGAAATACCCAGATCACCACTTTAGGAGACCTCTCTGCAAACACCCTCATTATGTATCCACGCTGTTTACAAAGAACTCCCTGCCCCGAGCTGGCAACTTGGCAAGCTGAATACCCAACTGCCAAGCACTGAGCATTTGCATACTGTCTACCTCTTTGTTAATTCGGACCTAACTCAATCATGCTAAATTTTAACCTTTCTAAAGCTTTGTCTCGTGCCCGAAACTCATTGTTTTCCCCAAGTACGGAATAGCCAGCAGTTACATTTCTCCCTATAAAAACCCCTGATTCCAAGACCTTCCTCGGATTGCTCCAGACTTCCATCCAGCCTTGCTGCCGCTTTGTTTGGCAAGCTGTCACCTCAGTCCCACATACTGAGACTCCATACCAATGAACTCAATCTTTAGGACAGGTGTCGTATCACCCAATTCAACAATCCCTCTCAAAATCTCTCTATACCACTCCAACCTTTATTTTCAATAGTTATCTGAGTGCGTGTGTTGCATACACTGTTTGTCCATATTTAATACAAATCTCAATTATTCTTAAACTTGGTGTGCTCCTTGGCTCAGCCTGACCCCGTGGACATTGGGTAAAAGATTCTGCTGCATTGCCCTGCCTCTCGCATTGCTAACTTGTGCTCTAGCTAATTTCCCCAAACTTAGTTAATTGTGAGCGCATTTAGGTGTCCCTCCCGGGACCCCCAGTAAACAGAGTAACAATGCACCCCTCCATGCCTGCTCACCTCCGCCCATGCCTGCCCACCTCACGCACCTCTCCATGCCCAACTGTCGCCTCTATGCAGCTCTCCGCATACTCACCACCCCCATGTACCTCTCCAATCGGGCCAGGAGAGTTGCGTGTGACTGGCAATCAGGTGTGGAGAGGTGTGTGGGGGTGGCAAGCATGGGCGGAGGTGCACGTGCAAATGGCAATAGGGCACAGAGAGTGGATGGGGGGAGTTACTGTATTCACACTCCATTTTCAGGAGGCATTTTTTGGGGGGAAAGTGCCTCTTATATGCTGACAAATAGAGTAGTAGGTACTCATGTAGGTATGTATAAACATACCAAGCCAAAAGACAATAAATAAATAAATAAAACCAGGCAATCACAGCTGCTGGGGATGGGGTGAGGGGAATTGGGGGAGTGGCCAGCGACGAGGTAGTGCAGATGCATGAACTCGCAGTCCTCTGCAGGAAAACAAATCAAAATGAGGGGTTGTGTGCAAAACAATCAGGGAAAACCACATTATTTGAATACGGTAAGAACTGGTGCAAACAGCTTCTTGTGCCTCACGTGGAAAGGGCCTCGTATGATGTATTTTAATTATAGTACATTTGTATTTTAAATTATCTGTGTTTTAGTGTATTTTAACTATGATATTTTTAGTTTATATATGCTGTACTCCAGCTCGAGGCTTGGGGAGAGGCAAGTAACAAACAAACAAATAATAATAATAATAATAATAATAATAATAATAATAATAATCCATTATAGTGCTATAATTGTGTAGTGGGGAAGGATCCCTTGTCCAGTCCATCCATTTAACACCTTGTTATCCACTCTGAATTTCAGAAGTTTTCAGAAAATCCAAAGGTCAGACTGGAAAGCCATACCCCTCTCCTGTCACTGGACTCCAGAAAGCTGTACAATGCCTCTCAATTGTTGCTTAAACAAGCTGGATCTGTTGAAATCCCACCTCTATTGGATTATAAAAGGCTCCTTCTTTTTTGCATGCCCATGTCCTAATCCAAGACAAGATAATCACAGAATACAAAAAGAGGCAGCATAGAATCTTTGGTTTCATTTGCCTAAATGATTTAGAGACTGAGAGTTCTAAAATACCAGGAAAACATTTATGTCATCCCTGCATATTCCTCTTCTCACTGTGGTGTTGCAATTCTCAGCAACTTAAATATATTAAAATATACATTTAGATAATTTTTGGAAGAGAATACTTAAAAAGGTTTGATGGAGAAATGGAACAGCATTTAAGGATAATAAAATGTGGAAACTAAAATATGTGACAGGAAGTATAAAATAGATTGAGCATGCTTTTATTTTTTTTAAAATAATGTTTAGAATTCAACTGTAATAAACAAATATCCTTACCACCCACTTCACCCAAATTAACAATACAACTATAATATATAATACAATCCTCTCTCCTCATTCACAGGTTTGACCTTTGTGAATTTGATTATTCATGAGGCATCTGCTTGCCTCCCCACAATTTTCCTCCTCCTATTCCTTGCATTCCTCACCTCAGGCTTGCAGAGCTTGTGTTCAAAATGGAGAGGTTTTTTTTTTATTTTGGGATGAGCAAAGCCCCTTCCCATTGCTAAAAGTGTGGCCTCTCTGCCATGTGGTTGCACATTCTGCTGTGTATTGGCTGCTGAGAGGAGTGAAATCTGATGGATATGTATATTAGTCTAAGTAGTGTAAACCAGATAGTTTGGTACAGGAATTTGCCAACAAATAGGGGGAGGTTCTTTCTAGCCATTATATCCCTCCTCTCATGAAAGCTGACTTGTTTGGATCCTAAGGCTTGGATCCTATCATGGGAGTTTTCTTTGGCAAGTTTTGTTGCCTTTCCCTTTCTCTGAAGCTGAGAGAATGTGACTCGCCTGAGGTCACCCACTGGGTTTCCTTGATCGAGTGGGGATTCAAATTCTGGTCTACAGAGTCATAGTTTGGGTGCATGCACACGCCTGCTACTTTGCCTCTTTTGACAGGGAAGTGGCAGTGGAGGGTTCTAGATGCTGAAACTGCTCTCTTGTTTGAAAATGAGAGAGCAGTTTGGGCAAGGGCACACACCTTTTGCCATGTCCCATTTGTCAGGGACAAGGAAGTAGGAGGTGTGCATGCTGAGGGATGGTGGCAGCAGGTATCAGCTCTATTTGCAAGTGAGGAAACAGTTTTGGCACTCACACCTGAACTACTGCACCCCTGTTGCCAGCAGCAGGGTTTTGCGCCACCCTCACCTCCCAGGTAAGGGCTCCAGGGACTCCCAAAGGTCCACAGACTCCAGGTTAAGAAACACTGGTGTAGTTTGAAAGGGCCCTGACATCTGTTAGTGTGTGTGCTGTGTAAATTCTTAAATTTTCTGAGATGTCGTTTAATGAGAATAGCTGGACATCTCTGAAGCAAACATCCCCAAATGCTTCATATTCTCTCTGTAAACTGAAGATTAGTTATGCTTGGGGAATCTGTGTGGTTATTCTTTGTTCAGATGGGGGGTGGCCTTTGCTTTCCTCTGAGGTTGAGGGAATGTGACTTACCCAAGCCAAGTCAGTGTCTGACTGGGGATTTGGATCTTAGTCTCCAGAAGCATTAAACAAACAAACAAATATTTGAATCTTTAGATACAGATTTGAATATTTAAATTTAAATCTTTAAATCATGTGTTAAATCTGTATTTACAAGGGGTCCCAGATACATAAAAGGTTAAGAACCACTGCACTACCCAATTATAGTGTTATGATTCCACTTTAATTATCATGGTTTCATGTTACTGAATCTTGGGAGGTGCCATTCAGGGAAGTATATTTCCAGTTTCTATGTATGATTGTGAAAGCTGAAAGCTAAAATGTGGTGTTAAAGCAGGATTCTTTCAATACCCTGGACCTCTAAAAAGACAAATGAATGGTCCTTAGAGCAAATCAACTCTCAAGTTTCCCTAGAAGTCAAGATAACTAAACTGAGGCTGCCATACTTGCAGCATATCATGAAAAGACCTGGCTTGCTAGAAAAGACAATAATGTTTGGTAGAAGGCAGTGGGGAAAAAGGAAAACCGATTACAGATGGATAGGCTTGATCCAGGAAGCTATGTCCTGAATCTGCTGGACCTAAGCAATGAATGAGGCTGATGAGGGTGACTTGGAGATCTCTCACCCATAGGGTCACCATACGTTGAAGTTGGCTTGATAGCAGCTAACAACAACAAATTTAGAACTCTCTGTCAGACAACTGTAGTATCTTACCAAACTACAAACACCAGGATTTCATAAGACGAAGCCATGGCAATTAAAATGGAATTATAGTGCTGTAACTGTGCAGTGTGAAAAGGTCTGCAAATGTGTACCTATTCAGGTACACACATATCTCTGTTAACAACGTCAATGTGTTCCTGGGCATTAGTTCTTTAACAGACAATTTGGTACCAGCCATAGAAACAACAGAAGTTTTTTTGTCAGAGGTTCTGTTTACTGAGGTATACCTGTGTTGTACCTGAAAAAAAACTATAAGCAACATACATAAAAGGAACAGAGTTGTGCACTCTGGTCTTGTCACCAATATGCTCAATGTACTGTAAGAACTGATAAGTCCACTGATGGTAGTTTCTCCCAGTTTCTCATTTTTCCAGTCTTAAGTTTACTTGGTCATGGACAAGAAGAATTTTTCTTTTTTAAACATCCTGGAGAAGAAGAATTTTTCTTTTTTAAATGTTTTTTAGTACACATTTTTATTTCCCAGTTTTCCTTATACATATTTTCTTGTACTTACCATTTTCCCAATATGCAGCATTCTGGAATTTTATTTTCACTACCGGTAATTTATGCAATTTGTCATGCTCTTTCAGACTGTCTGTATTTTCTTACTGGACAATTGCACTGCAAAATCTAGAGAAGTGAAATTTCAAAGGATGATAATTTCAATTTGTAATATTGGTTATAAAGTTTGTTATTCAAAAAATAAAATGAAATCACAGACGGAGTAACAGTGCTGGCATTAATTTGACTGAAAAGACATTCTTGTATAGGAAGAATTACCAACTTTGAAATGCTTTCTCTCAAAGTAATGTTTTCTAGTTGTGGGTTAGATCCTTCCTGAATGATCACTTGGAAATGTCTCATTTGCAAAAAATATCATGCAAATGGACTCCATGGGATAGGGGTAGAGAAACTTTCCCTTCAAAGTATTTTAAAACTCATCTTTTTTCTTGAGGAAAGAGGCACAGACCATATGTTTGATCATATTGCTAGTTAATAAGCTGAGATAGATTCATTAATTTTCCCTTTATACATACAGCTTCTTTGTTTCATCCTTTGCTGGCAAACAAACCAGTAAGTCTTCCATTAACTACCGGTATATTTTTTTTCCAAATGTGGAAATGCCAATTAAGAGCTTCAGAACAAATCAGGATATTAAACCACTTTCAAACCACAGTTTCATAATATGGCTTGTTCTGAAACTGTTAACTAGAATTTACCAGTCTGGATGAAATGGGAGGAATGGAAAATTATAGTTAAAGACTTCCTGGCTTGTTTGCCAACAGATAGAAAGCAGATACATGCAGGAACATAGGATCATCCTACCTCTTCCAAAGCCATTTTGTTACCACGGTTCTGTCATGCCAGTGATAGCACTAGATATCTCTTGATATCAAACTTGTTTGGCCTTCATTTGACCTTTCTTTGCCACCCTGCTCCACGTGTTTGCAAGGGCCACTGGACAAGCACGTAAACAGGCGCGGCCGTTAATGGTTGGACATTCCATTCCCCATTTAGGCAGGCAGATTAATGCCTCTCTGTTGCATCAGGGACCACTTCCTGCAGACACACCTTGCTTAAGTGCGACTTTACACAACGATGCTCGGCTGAGAGCTGGCACTTTCTTTATGCTGAGCCATTTGCATACGGGCTACACTATTGTCATCCAGTGCTAAGCTCATCACGTAAAACCTGACCTTTTTCAACGCTTTTGTCCCGCTCCAAATTCTCTTTGTTCTCACTGAGCATGGCATGGCCTGTAGGCACAATCCACCCTATAAAAAGTCCCCAATTCTGAGCCCTCCTCGGAACTCCGGACTGCTATCCCCCCTTGCTGTCGGTTTGTCCAGCGAGTCATCCCCTCAGCGAGCCGCGCTGAGCTTCCTTCCCTGCAACCTCCACTTCTCTCCAGGACTACGAGAAAAGGTGTCATATCACCCATTGCCCCTGAAAACTCTCATCTCTAATTTCTAGTTAGCTGTGTGCTTATGGTGTCTTTTCTGTTGTTTGTCCTTTAATAAAACTATTATTTTTACTATTTTAAAACCTTGTCTAACTGCTCTTCTGACCTGACACTGTATACACAGGGTTAAAGATCCCAGCTAAAGTTACCCTGCCTCTCGCTAGCTTGAGAGTGCTCAAGTTAATTTCCCCATCTTGTGTTTTTGCTTGGTTATTTGGGCGTCCCTCCTGGGACCCTCCACAATACAGGGTAACAATTTCACACATCGCAGGGTCTGAAGGGCTAATCTGCCCATACAGGAACCTTCCTATTCAGCCAGATTAGCATCTGAAGGGCTCTTCCTGGTGGCACCAGATTTATGGGTTAAGCACTGCAGAGGATAACTAGGGACTGATCCTTCTTTGTAAGGGAACCTGCTCACATTCTTCCCCAGAAATATTCATAGCATCAGCTTCAGTAACTGTTAGGTGACATGGGAAAACTGTTTCATTCTCCTGTGTGTGTGATGAAAGAAGGTTTTTTTGTTTTTGTTTTGCTTTCTTTCAAACCTACTTCTGAAGTTTTAACAAACTGGGGAGGAGGCAATGTCTATCTGTATCTTCTACTATATAAAAGTCAAAGTCTGTATGTTTGTTTGTCTGTGTCAGGGAAAGACTTCATATGACTGGCTATGTGAGGGAAAGACCTCATATGATTGATGCCTGTGTAGATTCTACGTAATCCTGGGATTTGCAGTTTAGGGAAGGGCCTTTAGAATTCTCAGCCAGAGAGCTCTTGGGTCTGGCTGGTTGCTATGGAGATGAGGCCAGGTCACTATGGAAATGATAGACAAGACAGTTTGGGGAATTAGAGACACAAGATCTTAAATCTTTCTAACAAGTATTACCTATGAGAAAATAAAATACCGGGCAATGCCAGATATATACACTAATCTAATATATAAAAGCCGAAATTTGTCTGTGTCAGGCCTCATACGATTGGCTGCCTAAGAAGATTCTATGGAATCTTAGGGTCTGCAGTTGGGGAGGGGCCTTTAGAATGTTCAGCCAGAGAGTTCTTAGGCTTTGGTCAACTGTGTCTGTCTTGAATAGGCCAGCTGCTATGGAGATGACACCCAGCAGCAAGGAGGAGAGCCGTGTTTTCCCTCAGGAACCCAACCTCTGTATGTTACTAACTCTGAATGCAGATTGGATTGGGGAATATGGGGAAAAGTTACAGGTACTGGACAAGACAGTTTGGGGAATTAGAGATACAGGATCTCAAATCTTTTTAACAAATATTACCTATGAGAAAATAAAATTCTGAGCAATGCTGGATATATACGCTACTTATAAATAAATGTAGAGGGTCTCTCCCTACATATAAAATGGCAATCAATAGCAATCTCCCTGTGACCGGAAAACCTTAGAACAAGGGGTCAATTGTGCAGAAACACTCTGTATGAATGTAGTTAAGCAGGGTCTGTCTCGGTTACTAACTTCGATGGGAGCCAGCCAACCAGGTGCTGCAGGCTATATTTCAGAGAAAGGCAATAGCAAACCACCTCTCAGTACTCCATACCTAAGAAAACCATATACAATAAATGAGGTTGCCATCTGTCAGCAGACAGTTTGAAAACACACATACACAATTGCAATGGGAAGAAAGAGGAGAATCTCTCTAGACAATAAAATGAATTTTTTGAAAAAATATTCTTATTAAAAATTTAATTGCATAAAAACAGAGTGGATATACCCTGTTAACAGATATATCACACCCTCCCCCCTTCCATATTATTTTTCTCCAGTTGAGTCTTCTTTGCTTCCATTTACCAAAAACAAACAAACAAATAAATAAATAAATAAATTTCCATTTACAGAAGAGAAAGCAATTACATTATCTCTTTCTTTGGTTTCATATACCTTTATGTTTTTATCCAATCTAAAACTACTTTCCATTCCCTTTGAAAGTTCTGGATAGGTTTATTTTTCAATGAAAATGCTAACTTTTCTGTCTCTATCATATCTAGCACTTTTAATTTCCATTCTCCTAAACTGATATCTTTCTTTTCTTTCCAATGTGGTGCATATATCAACCTTGCAGCTGTTACCAAATATAACAATATCTTCTGGTGACTTCTAATCTCCCTTTATTGTCCTAACATATTTAACAAATAAAATTTCGGTATCATTTCAAAGTTCATTTTACATAGACAATAAAATGAATTGAAGGAGCAGAAGGCAGAGCCTGCTACTGTAATTCATTCATGTCCAAACATTCTCATCAGATCTTCAAGGTGGTCTGTTAGGTTGTTACCTGATTTTTTTTTTAAAAAGTAAAAGCCTGGTTGGGGCAGTGGGAGAGAGAACCTAAAAATCCAAAATTCAAATCTGTATGTTGTATTTCAGTTGAAATGGTCTTCATCTACAATGGAAATTCTGTGTGGCAGAATAGCTTCTTTGGTTGTGTAGAGTACTAAAATGTATCCAACATAAGCCTCCTGTGTCTCTGTGAATGCACTTTTGTTCAGGCAGACTTCACCAACCTGCTACTGGCTGGAGATAATGAGAATTGAAGTCCAAAAGATCTGAAAGGTATCAGGATGAGAAAAGTTACCATAGAGCAGCGGTAGGCAAACTGTGGACCTCCAGTTGTTATTGCATTGCAGCTTCCATCAGGCCTAGGCTGCATAGGCTATGGTGAGGAACTATAGAACTTGCAGCCCCAAAACATCTGAAGCACCATGGTTGCCCAGTCTAGTTCTAGTGGAAGAAGGACAGTGGTAGGAAATCTGTCTTCCAGGGGACCTGGTTCACCATTATTTACAGGAATCACTTAAAATCCATAGCATCTTGGTTAAATAAAGTAAATGCACTTAGCTCATTCTCAGACAGGTTAGCTGAAGTGGGTTTGTTTTCATAGGAGAAAAATGGAAGCTAACAGATATAGTTGGCCCTCCATATCTGCAGATTCTACATCTACGGATTCAACCAACCATGGCTTGAAATTATTGAAAAAAAATCCAAAAAGCAAACTTTGATTTTGCCATTTTACTACATCATTGTACATAATGAGACTTGAACATCCACAAATTTTGGTATCCAAAGTAGTGTTTGGTCTGGAAGTGGAAGTCTGGTAGTGTTTGGCCTGGAAACCAAACACTAGCGGATACCAAGGGCCCACTGTATTACTAATCAATGGTGCAGTAGCATTGTGTACCTGTGGTGAGCTGTATCAGACATTACAATTACCAAAAAATATGCCACCAGACCCTTTCCCAAGGGCATACAAGGGATTTCATGGATTGCAGTAGAGATTTACTCCACTAACTTTCATAAACAGAGATCAGATAAGTCCATGTAAACCCTCACCCAGAGGCTGCTTCTCCTCTTCTTCTTTTCCAGGAACAAGCCCTGGATCTCAATCAATTGAGAATGAGTCTTCAGTGAGCTCTAATTCAAGGAACTTCACACTAGGTTGGGTGTCATACAACTCTCCAGACTAGGGCTGCTGGGAGTTGCATCCAACAGCATGATTACCAATTCTGGTTTACACCATTACAAAAGCATTCACCTTTAATATGATAGAAGATTCTTTATTGATGTTACACATGGGACAAAACTTCTTTTCCCCCAAATTTGTCACTTTGTCTTGCAAGGAGTAAAATACAGAAAGACACTGGATCAGTTTTTGAGGTATGCTGGCAAAAGGGATTGCAAGATTTCCAGGTGAGCTTATTTACTGGCAATGTTGAGTATTTAATCCTTTAGGGGACTGTTGGTTGTCACTATTTTTGGCTCCTGCCTGTAAGGCCATGGCAATTCTGTCAGTAGCAGAAAGACTGGCAGAATCAGCACACCCTTCCCTCCTTTACCCCTTCAAAGTGCCCTTACAATATTGCCACATCCTGCAGTCTGGAAAGTACAGTCAGCCCTCCACATTTGCAGGTTTCACTTTTGCAGATTTGATTATCTATGGATTATTTGCTGTTACCTCTGCTGCCTCCCTATGCCATTTTTAATAGGGACTGCAAACCTGGTAAGACTGAGAAACTGCAAACGAGGCTTCTAAGTCCCTATTAAAAATGGTGTGGGGCAGCAGAGGTGGCAGCAAGCCCCACTAGCCACCCACTTCTGTCTTGTGAAAGAACTCTGATGCCTCAAAGGAATCAATGGTGGGTTGAATATGGTGATCATACTTCTTTTTTTTGTGTTAAATATGTTTTGGAAGGGCCTAAACTTATTCATGCTTTTTCTACTTACACGGGGTGTGGAGCGAGAACTGTACAGATCCTATGAAATGTTTTGAAAAACACACTACTCCACCTTCTCCACACCAAATAAATAAATCAATAAATCTATATATTGAAAGCCAGTGGAGTATAGCAGTTTGACTGCTTCTTCTGCAAACTAAACATTCTCTTCTGCAAACTAAACATACCCAGCTCCCTAAGCTGCTCCTCATAGGGCATGCATGGCTTCCATACCTTCCGTCATTTTGGTCGCCCTTTTCTGGACACGTTCCAGCTTGTCAATATCTTTGTTGAAATGAAGTGCCCAGAACTGGACATAGTATTCCAGATGAGGCCTGACCAAAGCAGAATAAAGTGGTACTATTATGTTGTTTGATCTAGACACCTTATTCCTATTGATACAGTCTAGAATCAATTTTTTGGCTGCCATATCACCCTGCTGACTCATGTTCAGTTTGTGATCCTAGATTCCTAGATCCTTCTCACATGTACTGTTGTCCAGCCAGGTGTCTCCTGTCCTATATCTTTGCATTTCGTTTTTTTTTTCTGCCCAAGTGTAGGACATTTCTTTCTGTCAAAATTCATTTTGTTAGCTTTAGCCCAGCTCTCTAATCTGTCAAGGTTGTTTGCAATTTTGATCCTGTTCCTTGGGTACTAACAACCCCTCCCAATTTGGTGTCATCTGCAAATTTGATCAGCATGCCGTATATTCCATCATCCAAGTCACTGATAAAAATGTTGAATAGCACTGGGCCCCGGACAGAACCCTGTGGCATCCCACTAGTTACTTCTCTCCAGGATGAATAGAAGCCCTTTGGGTTTGGTCAGTCAACCAATTACACATCTATGTAACAGTAGCACTGTCTAGCCCACATTTTACTAGCTTCTTTGTAAAAATATAAGGGGGAACTTTGTCAAAGGCCCTACTGAAATCATATGCTACATTCACAGCATTCCTTTCATCTATCAAATTTGTAACTATCATAAAAAGAGATAAAATTAGTCTGGCATGACTTGTTTTTGAGAAACCCATGCTGATTTTCAGTGATCACAGCATTATTTTCTAAGTAATTACAAACTGTCAGTTTAATGATCTACTCTAGAATCTTTCCGGGTATTGATGTCAGGCTGACTGGGTCTTCTTTTTTCCCCTTTTTGAAGATGGGGACATTTATCCTCCTCCAGTCTGCTGGGACTTCTCCTGTTCTCCAAGAATACTCAAAGGTTATTGCCAGAGGTTCCCATATTACTTATGCCAGTACTTTTAATATCTTTGGATGCAATTCATCTGGCCCTCAAGATTTGAATTCATCTAGTTAAGCCAGGTATCCCTGTACTACTCTATCTATTCTGTGCTGCATTTTCCCCACTTCCCCATCTGCTCCCCACCACCAAGGTTGACGGTTTTTTCCCCTTTTTGGAGAAAACTGAGGCAAAGAAGGTGTTGAGTAATTCTGCCCTTTCTCTGTCTTCTGTTAGTACTTGGCCATCTTCTCCATGCAGCAACCCTATCATTTCTTTGTTTTTCCTTTTCCTGCAGACATATCTAAAAACGCCCTTTTTGCTGTTTTTAAATCTGGCATGCCTGAGTTCATTCTGTGCTTTAGCTTTTCTGACTTTCTCCCTACATATCCTGGCTATTTGTTTGAATAGCTCTCTGGTGATTTCCTGAGTCTTCCATTTCTTGTACGTGGTTCTTTTAACAATTAGCTCAGTTGAGAATTCTTTAGTCAACCATTCTGGTTTCTTTAGACACCCCCCCCGTTTTTCCTCCTTATTGGAACAATTTTAAATTGTGCCTTCAGTACCTCACTTTTAAGAAACTCCCATCCACCATAAATTCTTTTCTCTTTTAGTATGCCTGACCACAAGATGACACCTAATATTTCCCTTATTGAAATCAGCTTTCTTAATATCTAGAATGAGAGCCTGACTATGCTTGCCTTCCCCTTTCCACTGTATAACAAATTCCAATAGAGCATGGTCACTCCCACTAAAAGATCCCACCACTTCCACCCCACTGACAAGGTCATCCCTGTTGGTTAGGATCAGATCTAAAATAGCTGTTTTGCATGGGAATGAGAAGGGGAGGAGCCCTGGCAGGGAATGGGAGGGGGAGCAGATGAGGGAGTTATCTGCGATTGTTCCACTTTTGCAAGGATTTTATGCCCTGTACTCTCGCAAATACGGAGGGAGGACTGTACTTATTTGATAGGCTGCCTAGTCCAATTCTGCTTTGAAACCACAAGAAGGAAAGCACAGGAGTGGCCTTGAAGCCACTCATCAATAGCACCTAGACAACCCAGAGTGAACACCTTGTCTACCATAGTGAGATGCACATCACTGCAGCTAGACAAATCTCTCTCTCTCTCAGTCTCTCTCTCTCTCTCTTTTTTTTAAGTGTGCAAAGTATCACCGTATCTGATGTTCAGCTGAAGGCACCTTGAACATTTCAGAATGTATTTCAGAAAAGGGCAACTGTACCATGCTTCACAGTGAACAAGTGTTGGAGCCATCTGGGGGCTCATAAGCTGGCTAATCACACACGGAAGCATTTATTTGACTTCAGGTGTCTCTTTGGAGATGGCTAGTTTACACTATTGGTGCAGCTCAAAGAAGGGCTACATGGGATTGCACAAATCACAGGGTGCCTGTGTGTCTATCCACCCCACTCCTCAAAACGCCATAGTTCATGTTACCATAACTGGAACACAAATCCAGCAACAGCCTACTATACATTTCATGGCTATTCTGCAACCACTGGCCATTCTGTCACCACCACTGTGTATATAAAACAGTCCAAAATTAACTCACTCCAGTGCACAGCATATTCTCTCTTCCATCACATTATGTTTTTCATCTCATTACCAAAGATGATTTAGCATGGAACCATCCACTGTGTATGCATTTAAGCCAAACATTATGCACACTGTGAAATTATGTTGTCACCAGCAGTGGAAGTACAGGCAGAAAACACTATGTTGCAACGCATTATGCCTCCTTCTGGGACAGTGAGAGGAAGTCTGGTGAAATCTCTCGCCTTTCCTTAGGGAGAGGGTAAGAAGGCAAAACAATTTGCCCTCACTGGTTTTCCTTAAAGCCACTAGAAAGGGATAAGAAAGTTGTTGAGACTGCAAAAAGAACGTTGGCGTTCATGTCCAGCTGTTCTGTGCCAGTAGTTGTCAGACTGGATTGCGCACTCAAGAGCTACATAAACCAACACAGCACCACTACCTTTAAGATTAATTATTTCAATTATCATTGATGTAAAGGCAAAGGAGGATTGCAACAGAAGGCAGAACCACATCAACAGAACAGTAACAACTAGAATTGTGGACTTGGATGCTGGAGGCCACTTCTCTCATTATACTTCTGGTCAGGAGAGTTGCTCTGGCAAAGCTCTTTCTCATCCTATGAGATTAACATTGAAAAAGACACTTTCTTGTAGGCTGCAGGGTGTACAATGTTGTCAGAAGGAAAGCTCCTAATATGCCTTGTTTCCCAGCAGAAACTCTGGATTTTCTTATGGCAGAAACTTCAGCTATGTTAGAAATTCAGCAGTGGTAGCCTGCAGCTTCCATGGGCTTCAAGTTTCGAGGAAACCCAGGGAATTGTCTTTTCCTACTATGGCCAGCATTATGCAAGAGAATCAATGATCTTATTCCCAACCCTCTGACATTTCACAGATGAAAACAGGCCACATGTGGCCAAGCAATATCAGACTGTGATCAAGAGTTATTAATAAGCAAGAACACACAAGCTAGGAGAGGCTGCAGCAGTTTGATTTTGTCTGAGCCTACTAAGAATGGCAAGACTCTGTCCTTTCCTTTCTTCTCCTCTCTGTTGAGTGAACTACTTTTGCACTTTAATCTTAGTGTGCAGCTATGGAAGTAAGCTGAGGACAAAGGGAGAAAATGGGAAGAGGAGAGAGAAATTGAGGAATTTTAAATATAGCTGGAAAAGTGAGAAAGCAAGAGATTAATAGGAACTGTCCCTGCAAATTGAGATGGTATGTGACTTATATAAGGCAGCTTTCTATGTTCCCACAAAAAACAACAAAAAAAACAACAACAATTACTATACTTTTAAAATTGTTAAGGATATGATGTCACTATTTTAAAGTAGTTAGCTTGCTTCTCTTCCAATTAGCCTATTTCCTTGTTACTATTTCATGGCATAACCTAGAATCCAATACACGTGCAAAACCCAAGTCTGTCTCCTTTTGGGGTAAATCTCAAATGCACTATTACAGAAGGACAGATTGCTTACCTGTAACTGTAGTTCTTCGAGTGGTCATCTGTGCACTCACACAAATGGGTTATCTGTGCCTGTGCAGAGCAGTCTTCAGAACTTTCTAGAGCTCTAGGCCTAGCTTTTTGGTGGGAACCCCGCCCGCTTCCTCTGAGGCTATTTTAGGCCCCTGGCACCACTGCCACTTGTTCTTTTTCTTTCCACTATGTCAGCGTGCTCTTGGACCCTTCAAAGAGCTCAATACTTTTGCTATGGTATCTGACTTTGCTACCATATGATTTATGTCATCGACAGTCTTCTTTAAGCATTGTTGAACTTGCGATGTGAAGATTCCCGATTGTGATGGTCACTCAAGGTGCCTGGTCTGTCTAGACGAGGGGAATAATGCCAGGCCTTCACCGCACAGACAAGACGGAATCAGGAGGCGAGACTTTGGCACCTCCTGTATGAGAAGGCCCTCCAGCCCTTGACTTTGCCTTCGACATCTAAGGAACTTCACAGTCTGACCCAACTTCATCAAAACCATCATCAAAGAGGTCACTTAAACACTCAATGGAGACTTCCTCCACGAAGAAATTGATTATTAAATAATTGAAAGAGAAACATTGAGACCAAGAGCTTTTATAGAAAAAGGTCTTCAATGTGGTGGGTTGGTGATTTTGTCAGTGCTGATGTCAGAATGCAGTTTTCACCCCAATCTTACAATATCCAATAGACTATCAGCATTCCATGGCCACTAAGCAAGTCAAATTATTACTAGTGTGTTTTGGGAGAGTTCTCCCCAGGTACTTGTGGAGGGAGGTCTTTATACTTTTGCAAAATTTGGCATTTCTCCAAGCCTTCTAATACGCTGCTCCTGTGCATTTTGGCTATAGAAGACTAACATTCATACCTAAACAGGATCTATTTCTATAGTTAAAGTGATTTTTAATCCAATCATACTATCCTCTGTATTGTATTGATTTAATGTATACTTTGAACTCATTCACCAAAAGATCACTATTGTTGTTGTGTGCTTTAAAGTCATTTCTCACTTACATCAACCTGAAGGCAAACTTGTCACAGGGTTTTTTTTTTTTTTTGCAAGATTTATTCAGAGGGGCTTTGCCTTTGCCTTCCAAAGAGGCTGAGAGAGTATGACTTGCCCAAGATCACTCACTGGGTTTCCACAGCTGATCAGGGATTCAAACTCTGCTCTCCAGAGTCACAGTCCAACACTCAAATCACCACATTATGCTGGCTCTTGTCAATGTTATTAACTGCCATCAAGTTGACTTCAGCTTATGGTGATCCTAAGAGAGAAAAGCAATGCTGTGTAGTGGTTAGAGCATTGGACTATGACCCTGGAGACCAGGATTTGATTTGCCGCTCAGTCGTGGAAAGCTGCTGGGTCATACTGGGCACATTATACACTCTCAGCCCCAGAAAACCCCATGATAGGTTCCCCTTAGGGTCAGCGTAAGTCAGAAATGACTTCAAGGCACACAACAATAATAACATGAATGAGAGACATCCAACCCACCCTATCATCAAGAGCCCTGCTCAAGTTTTGCAAATTCAGAGCTGTGGTTACCTTGATTTGAGTCTATCCATCTCTAATGCAGTCTTCCACTTTTCCTACTGCCTTTGATCTTACCAACCATTATTGTCTTTTCTAATGAGATGTCTTCTCATGATATCTCCAAACTTTAGTTATCTTGACTTCCAGGAAGACTTCAAGCTTGTTTTGCCCTAGGACCCATTTGTTGGTCTTTTTAGCAGTCCATGGTACTCTTCTCCAGCATCACATTTCAAATGAGTTGATTTTCCTCCTATTAGCTTTCTTCACCATCCAGCTTCACAATGATATATAGGAACTCAAAATACAATGGCATGGGCCATCCTAACTTTAGTATTCAATTACATATCTTGACATTTCAAGATCTTGTCTGGTTCCTTCATAGCTACCCTTCCAAATCCTAGTCTACTTCTGAATTCTTGACTGCAGTCTCCATTCTGATTAATGATTGAGCCAAGGTATGAGAAATCTTGAACTAGTTCAATGTCTTCATTGGCCACTTCAAAGTTATGTAAATCACCTGTGGTCATAATTTTGTTTTCTAAATGTTTTGCGCTTTCTTCCTTGACTTTCTTCAATAATTATTTCTTCAATAATTGTTTGCTATTTTCTGCTAGGAATATGGTATCATTTGCTTATCTTAAATTGCTGATTTTCCTTCCTTCAATTGTCATGCCTCCTTCCTCCAAGTCAGCATTTCTCAATCTGTATATGGCAAAAGTTTTTGTTGTAGAATTTTGAGCATCGCTTTGTTTGCATGAGAGATTAAATGTAATGGTCTTGTAGTTACTGTACACCTTAGTGTCCTCTTTTTTGGGGACTGGAATGTATATTGAGTGTTTCCAATCTGTGGGCTGTTCTTTTTCTTTTCCACATTTGTTGACAGATTTTAGTTAGAACAAGAGTAGATTCTGTCTCTGTAGTTTGAAGCAGCTCTATAGGTATGTCATCTGTTCCTGGTGCTTTATTTCTCCCAAGTGCTCCAAGTGGAACTTCCACTCCCCTTTCTAAAATTGTAACTTCATCTTCAAATGACTCTTCTTGAAAAAATCTGCCATCCTTTCATCTCTTTTATATAGTTCTTCAATGTATTGTTTCCATCACCTCTTTACTTCTGTGCAGTCCCCTGCTGGTCACACAGCATCCCCAGTCTTGGTTCAAATTTCCTTTGATGTCTCAGATCTTGTGAAAGAGGTTTCTTGTTCTTCCTTTTTTGTTGTCATCTCTTCTCTGCATTGATTATTACAGCAGTTCTCTTTGTCCCTGTTCTGACACTACTTCTGTCACCTTTTATTTTTGCTTCTCATCAGTCCTTAACTTCTTGAAGAGTTTTATCTGTCATCTATTGAGGCTTCTCTTTCTTTTCAGCTGCAAATACGTCTCTTTTTGCATTCCTCCCTGCAAATGTCCCTGGCTTCAGTCCAGAGTTCTGGCTCCTAGTCAGTTAGGCTTAACAATCTATTTTTTACATTATCTTTAAATTCTACAGGGATATCCTCAGGTTGTATTTTGGCATGATGATTGGTTTAGTAATCTTAGCTTTACTCTGATTTTTGATATTAGTATTTCATGGTCTGGGCCACAATCTGTTGTTCCTGGTGTTCTTTTTGCAGAGAGAATGGAGCTACTCCATCTTCTACTTCCAATTATGTAGTCTATTTAATTTCTATGTTGGCTATCAAGTGACACCCATGTACACAGTTGCCTTTTTGGTTGCCTGAAAAATGTGCTTGTGATGAACAAACTGCTAGCCTAGCAAAATTCAACCAGTTGTTCTCCAGCTTCTTTTCCAGGCCAGATTTTCCTACAATCTTTGCTTCTGCTCTGCTTCCTACTTTTGCATTCCAATAGCTTATAATTAACAATTCCTGTTTTGGTATGTGATCAATTTTCTCCTGGACTCCTGCATAGAATCTTTTGATGTCTTCTTCTACTGCCTGTGTAGTTGCAGCATAAATTTGGGTTATATTGATGGTTATATTGGTTATATTGATGGGTTTTCCCTGAAGTCTTACTGATATTACGTGGCCAGATTTTGTATTTTATCCTTTAACTGTTTTTGCTATATCTCTCCTCATTACTAATGTCTCCCCATTTCTTCTCAGATTTTCATTCCTTGAGTAAAACACTGTATAATTGGCTGATTCAGTATGTCCAATTCCTGACCACCTTAGCCCATTTACACCAAGCACTGAAATATTTATATATTCCACTTCTTGTTTTACTATGTCTAACTTTCCTGATTCATGCTTCTCACATTTCGTGTCAGTATAACATATGCTGTGCAGCTTTGGACTTTCCTTTCACGTCTGAACACATCAACAGCTGAACATCCTATCAGCTTGATTCTAGCTGTGTCATTAGCCACAGCGCTACTCATAGTTGTCCTCTGCTCTATTGCAGTAGCTCGCTGAGTACCATCCAGCCTGAGATTTCATTCTCTAGCACTATCTCTTGTTTCATTTTGGATTGTCTCATCAGAGTGTTTTTGTGGTAAAAGACAGTCAAAAGCGGTTTACTGTACCCTCCTTTAGCACAATACTATGGTGTTAGCTATGGTGCCACTGCTGTTGTCTCCACAAGCCTTCACCAGTCACCTCCCACTACTTCTACTGCCCAGTAGTAGTTTGGCACATTTAGTCTGGCTCCTCAGCAAAAGTCTATCTGACATGGAACTTCTACCATCAGCATAGCTTCTTGCCTTACAGGAGCACGCAAACATACCACCACAGAAAGACAGTACTGTGGTGAGCTCTCATCAACACTGTAAGTCAATATTTAATCTAGTGTTAGATCTTATGCAAATGGTATCAAAGATGTTAGAAACCCCCCCCCATCATAACTACTCTAACTGGACCAGTACCAGTGTGATATTCTGCATATATGGGATTGCTTTTTTTTATTGAAAAAAGTATAAAAATTACAAACATATCTCATATATATATAATAGATCCTACTATTTCCCACCACTCAAATTCCCCCAGTGCAAACTCTCCCTTTCATAAAAAATATCAACGTTACAAAGACATCACTTACATATATATACCAGATCCTACATACAATCGTATCAATTCCCACCACCTAAAATCCCCCAGTGCAAGATCTCCCTCTTCCTTTCCATCCCCCCTTCTGAAACTCAAGGTACCCTGCTATCTTATCTGTTATTTCCTTCTTTCAACTATATATATTTCATAGATTTCTTACACCTTTTATTCCATTTCTCCAACTCTAGTCCTTACTCCAAATTACTTAAAATTTTAACTATTTTTGTATTACTAAGACCTCTTTTCTTATAATACCTCTTTCAATATATACTACGTTTTCCTAATTCTTAACGTATAAATAATATTGCTTTTTCTCCTCAACACTTTTCCCATATAGGGAGTACTATTTTCCATTCTTCAAGTACTTTCTTTTTCTGATTATCCTTTAAAGACTCAATCACAATATCTGCTTCAGCCATATCAAACAGTTTAAACAACCAGTCTTCTAATGTTGTTATAATTTTTTGTTTCCACACTTTGGCGTAACATATTCTTGCTGCTGTTATCATATATAGTGTTATTTTTTTCTGTGATTTATTAATGCCTAATTCATCTATCATATTAAGTAAATAAATTTGAGGTATCAAATAAAATCTTATTTTTAACATTTCTTGTATTTTACTATGTACCATTTCCCAAATTTTTTTAGCTCTTTTACATTTCCACCATGTGTGATAAAATGTACCACGTTCTTCACATTTCCAACACATATCTCTTACATTTTTCTGCATTTTTGCTATTTGTACTGGTGTTATATACCATTTGTATAACAGCTTATAATAGTTTTCTCTTAAACTGACCGGTGTTATTAATTTCCAAGTTGTATTCCAGGCATTTTCCCATTGCTCCATTGTTATATATGGGATTGCTTTTGGAGCATTGTGCTTAGCACATAGCCACGAGAACATGTGGCATTGCCCAAAGGGGTCCTTCCCTTAATTTTCTTCTCTAAGATCTCATGAGCTGGACCAGATGCAATTCATATGATTGCCTGCAAGCAAGTTACTACAATGAACTGCTGGGAGCCAAGAAACAAATGATCTCCTATGTGGGTATTCAGAGAAGTCAACCTTTTAGGGAGTGGTGAAGCACATGCTTTCCATGAAAAATATCCCAAATTTAATCCCTGGCATCTCCAGTCAGAAGGAATAGGTAGTGGATA
Organism: Ctenosaura bakeri; assembly: GCA_948474755.1. Classification (NCBI taxonomy): domain Eukaryota; kingdom Metazoa; phylum Chordata; class Lepidosauria; order Squamata; family Iguanidae; genus Ctenosaura; species Ctenosaura bakeri. Next base: position 51,201 of record CAOLHI010005353.1, read on the forward strand.
AAGGAACACGTCTCTGTCTGAACGCTTAGACAGTTTCTGCCAGTCAGAGTAAACCAATGATCTCCACTGGTGGAAAGTCATTTTCTAGGTTCTTAAATCAGGGCTTGGAAAAATTTTTGGACTACTATGCCCAGAATCACCCAGGCAAGACCACTTGCCATGCTGGCCAAGGGACTCTGGGAGTGGCAGTCCAAAAAGTAACTTTCCCAAACTCTACCTAACCTATATGTTAAAACTGCTACTGTTAGAAGAGAATCTTCTCCATCTATAACCATAGCTGGACTTATGCCAAGATTTCACACAAGGAAAGCACAGATTGCAATGAGTCCAGAGTCCAGATTTCTGGGAACAAGTTGTGTTCAAATCCAATGGCAAACTATGTTTTGCCACAATATGCTTAGCAGCAGTATCTGCTCCCTCTTTCTGCTTCTTCCATGTGTGCTACAAGAGCAGGTTCACCTCTTCCCTACTCTGAATTCCTGGTTTGTAGAAAACAGTAAACTAGGCTATTAGAACTGGAGTCTTCAAGTTTACTAGCATACAAAGGAGACGCTTCATACTACTTCTGCACTTATCAGCAAATTTACTGGCTTTATTCAGACACAATAGCACCAAATAGTGTTGGCTTATGAAACCTTATGTTGTTTTACTCTGAAGCAAGTTTTAGTTCTTATGGAGATATGTTTGAAAATGTGTGGGCAATTCCCACTGAAATCTCAATAGCCAAGGAGACTGCTGAGTAAGATCTTCATTCATTTTCAGGAATCATAGAATCATAGAAATGTAGAGTTGGAAGAGACCACAGGGGCCATCCAGTCCAACCCCCTGCCATGCAGGAACACCCGCAAAGCACTCCTGACAGATGACCATCAAGCCTCTGCTTAAAAACCTCCAAGGAAGGAGACTCCACTACATTCCGAGACAGCATATTCCACTGCCGGACAGCCCTGACTGTCAGGAAGTTCTTCCTGAGGTTCAGGTGGAATCTCCTTTCCTGCAACTTGAATCCATTGCTCCTTGTCCTGGTCTCTGGAGCAACAGAAAACAAGCCCTCTCCTTCTTCTACATGGCATCCCTTCAAATATTTAAACATGGCTATCATGTCCCCTCTTAACCTTCTCTTCTGCAAACTAAACATCCCCAGCTCTCTAAGTCTATCCCCATAGGGCATGGTTTCCAGACCTATCACCATTTTGGTCGCCCTCCTCTGGACTTGCTCCAGCTTGTCAATATTCCTCTTGAATTGTGTGTGTGTGTGTGTGTTACATGCCTTCAAGTTACCTGTTGACTTATGGTGACCTCATGAATTTCCTAGGAATTTCTTAGACAAAGAATACTCACAGGTGGTTTGCCAATTCTTCCCTCTGAAATATAGCATATAGCAGCTGGTATTCATTGTTAGTCTTCCATTCAAGCCCATTAAAGGACCTCAAAAAGCTCAGTCAGCAGTTTCTCATCCTATGGCTAATAAGAGCTGAGTAAAGCTATTCCTATACATAATCATGTAGGTGTAAGTCCTGTAGAAATCAATGGAAATTAAATCTGAGTAGATGTGTATAGGATTGCCCTGTCAATCATGAAAAACGGCAACATTCCCAAATGAATTGTGCAAATGAGAAAAATCATCACGTTACACAAATCTACATACATGTTAAGAGATTGCAGAATTCCCTTCTGCTTGGATTTCCAAACACAACAGAAGCATTTTAGAGAAAGTACATTGCTGACGAAAGAACATTTTAAAAGGCATCAAGATTGAAATGCAAGGAAACAGATTATGTGAAGCATTTGGTCATACTCTTCCCCATGAGTACCACCTCCCCTCCAAGCATAGGCCAGTCTGCCAGTGAACTAAGATCTAAAAATTCTTCTAAGAGTCACTCAGCTTTCAAAACCTCAAATATTTTCAGCTGGACATAATCCAGAGCATGGGTTCTATTCATCTGCAAGTTGATACTATGTGCTTCCACAGCCTGGCATCTTCAGCAAATAATTCTGATTGGGTTTTGTTTTTTTTCAAAGAGTCCAATATTTATCTAGCTAGCATCCTTCATAATGACTAAAACACTGGCGTCAACATTTTGAAAAATAATTTTTCAGTTTAGAAAAGTTAAGCAAGTATGAAAGTACAATCTCAGTACGTTCATGGGTTCAAACCAGAGCAGACTGTATTTAGACCAGATCCACTCAAGTCAACAGGATTTAAATCAGACATGGCTAATTTAAGTCCTACTGATTGAGTAAGTGTAGTCTAAACATGATTCAGTATGGATCCAATTTGATATATTTCAGTTTGAGTTAATCTGGATTTTATGTTAGGGATACATGCTTTCTCTTAATCAGAGTACACATTATATGGATTGGAGGTGAAAGAGCACAATTTTAACTTTTTCTAAAAGAAAATGCTATTTCAATGATTTTCCTATCATTATAGGGAAAGAAAAATAAAAGAAAAACAGTCTGAAGCTGTAATGCCATCACCTGCAATTTGTTTTACAGAACTTCTTAAACATCTTCTTCCTACTTCTTACCATTTGTTTTGGATCTTGCTGTTTCTTTAGTGCACAATTGTCTGAAAATCCATAAGACATATTTACTATAGAGAGGCAGACAGAGAAAATCAGAGTCCAACCAACATGTGACATGCAAACAGCCCAGATGCAAAAGCTACTGTCCCACTGTATTTCCATTACACCGACTGCCTTACCAGTTATGTTTGAGTAAGCATCTAAAGAGAGCCAGTGTGGTCTAGTAGTCTGAACACTGGACTATGACTTCAGAGACCAGGATTCAATTTCCCGCTCAGCCACTGGGTGACCTTAGGTGTACCACACACTCTCAACCCCAGAAAACCTCATGATAGGTTCGTCTTACAGTCTCCATAAGTCCGAAATTATTTGAGGGCACACAACAACAACAACAACTTCACAAAGCTGCAATAAGAAAACATCAATGTGTGTGATTTGAAAAGGTGTGTGAGTTAACACCCTAAAATGTATTTGACGGCTTGATTCTCAAACAGCACCGTAAGCAACAAGTCAAATTGCCTATATATTAATAAATTCTCAACCTGTGGAAGCTGTCTTTGCTACGAGGGAAAAAAAATCCTTAGAGTGGAACACATTTCTCTCACATTTCAGGGTTTGGAGAATAATAACTGGCTTATCGAAAAAAGTATCTCATTAGCTATAAACTTTGTTCTACTTAATGCCAAGAAATTAGGATTGCACTGTATATTTACACGAAGTTTCCCAAATTGAAACACTTACTGTACATTGAAAGAAAGATCCCTCCTTTTGCCACAAAATAGCTGTGGCTTTTCATGTCGCTGAAGAGTACATATCTTGGCTTTCCACCCAGCCAACTGACTCATCAGAAACCAGGAAGGGAAACAGAATGACATTTTTTGCTAGATCTGCATGAGATTGACACAAAATACACAATCTTGAGATAGACAGGCTCCTACTAAAATCAGTTATATGAACAAACAAGCACATTCAGTCTGTAACCATTATACTTGTTTCACAACAGACTACTTGCTTTTTATGTCCAGACAGTTGACTTGAGCAGAGCAATCATTATTCCACCTTGTGAAAGGAATGAAGAGCCCTGTTTGAATTCCCTGCTTAATAATATGAAGGAAGCTTTCAGTTAACTAAACCAACTTTTTAAAATGCATAGCAACCCTCCCTGAATAAGGAAGAAAACTAACATTTCTGGGCCAACTTCCATTTATAATTAATGTTTTTTTTTAAAAAAAATCCTGAAGTTGCTACTGTGAATTGAGCTGCAGATGAAGTCAAATAGTTTAGTCACTTAAGGAATACAAACTACTTGTAACAGAAATAGATGTGATGCATGGACTAAATCTGCAATCTGCCTCCATCTCCTGTATGACTTGGAAAAGCTTCAGCTAAATCTTAGCTGGTTGTTATGCCTGTTAAACAAGGTAGCTTTATAACTCATGATTTAAAAGTGGCTTTTTCTTTTTTTTTTTTTTAGCAACTAACTAGAATTAATTTTAAAGCAGGGGTGGGAACAATGTAACCTTCCAGATACTATTAGACTGCAACTCCAATGGACATAGCTAGCATAGCTGCTGGTGATGAATGCTAGGATTTGCAATCCAACATCTAGAGGGCGACATGATTCCCATCCAGGTTTTAAACCATGAGTTCCAGCTTGCATGTAACCCACTGAGCCAGGAACTGGGTGAAGTGGAATTGTTGATTTATTCCTTCTCTAATTATGAAAGGAGGGGAGATGCATAGAGGTCCAAAGAGCCAAGGAATTACAAGAGGAGTGGCTTTGATAATCACCTATGCCACAGAACAGGTCAAACTTCTCCTCTCATATCGCCTTGGCTCCACGGAACACACTAGTAACCAAACATTTGAGAACCCAGCAGTCTTCTTCTCCCATCACCACTGTTAGCCCTTTCTTTCTTCCTTTGTTGTCTTTGTTGCACTTTACTACAGATGTCTCCCCCTCCACCATCAGCATGTCTATACCAGCACAGTCAATAGGACTATATTCACTAACTGCTCTGCTGGCTAGTAACCCTCCAGAGCCAGCATAGTGTTGCAGTTTGAGTGCTGGACTAGGACTCTGGGATACCAGGGTTCAAATTTTGGTCAGCCAAAAAAATAAATAAAAAAAATCCCATTGTAGATTTAGTTTAGGGTTGCCATAAATCAAACATGACCTGGAGACGCACAACCCCAGAGCCCACCCACCCCCATGCTTCTTTTATCTTGATGTGTGTCTCTGGGAAGAACCAGTCTTGGCAACTACCAAATCAACTAGAGAGAAGCAGACAGCACATGGTATACTTCCTCCAAGTCAATGTGCATAGTAGCCAAAAGCCTACTATGTGTGCTACTATCTGTGCTTTATCTCTGCAGGCACGGATAAATTACATGAGCAATTGTCCCTATTCCTGGAATCAATTAAAAAAAAAATACAAGAAAATAACTAACAGTCTTTGACAATTAACAGACTGCTTTTGATGACATTAATTAATTGGGGTCTTCAGAAAAGGGTCCACAAAGGTCCTGTGGTCCATAACCTAGGAAAGAGCCTAGAAAACTTATATCAGTCTCCATTACTCAAAAGGCCACCTCAAGTGAAAGCAGCCAGTGGGTCACTTCTGACACTAACTATCTTTGAGAACATATCATGGATCCATGAACCTTCCCCTATTCCCCTGCAGCCTGCTGAATAAATTAAATTCCCTCAAAGGGACAAACCTGTTTGCCATTAAAGCCTGGAATGAAAGTAACCCTTCAAACCAAAATCAAACAGCAGTTTGCAACTCTAGTTTGAAAGACAAGGAAAAACCATCACTTCAAGTCATGCCTTACTATGGTTTACAATAAATATAATTCATGTATTGCCAGACCAGATTTTGGCACTACATGGGAACCAAGCTGCACTGCTCTTAGCTGAACTGATTTTCAAAAGGAAGCAACAACAGCAAAAATATGACATTAGGAAGCTCCACAAGAGCTGTACTTCAGCAAAAATTTCCAGCTCAGCCAGTAGTCTGCTGGAAATCCATAGCTTCCCCAGCACAGCATTTAATTCAGCTGTCCTGCTTTCTCCTTTCCTTGCATGTAGCTATAAAAATGAAGGGATTTCCAAACTTTAAATGCGTGATAACTAGACTATAAAAATGAAGTCTTTTCTGCTACAAAAATGTGCACTATAGGGCTCCTTGAAAAGCTTACACTACTCAGAAAACTTCAAAACCTGGCAACTAGACAGAAGCAATCTACAAAAAGACATTCCCCCAACTTCCTTTCCTCTAAAAAATTGACCCTTTTAAAAGACTTTGGTAATGGTTAAAAAAAAGAGAAATACAACACATCAATGGCTTTCCACGATCTTTGTACAGTTGGCCCCCCATATTTGCTGGGGTTAGAGGCTCAGGACCACCACAAAAGAGGAAAAACTACAAATACCAAAATGTGTGTGTGTGGGAGCCAAGGCATGGTGGGGCAAGCAGGCATCCAGGGTCCAAACCAGGCCAAAGGAAGGAGAGGAAAAGGGGGTGGGTTGGCATGTCCTTCCCATCCACTTCCTTGGGAATGCGGGGTGGGGGGAGGGAATCAGGAGAGGGTTTCTGGTGCTGAAAAATCAGGCTGTCAACTATCTTAGCTGGTCAAACAGTGGTTCGTGGAGGAGAAGGAGGAGGATCAGAGGCAAGTTTCTAAGGGGCTACGCAGCATGACTGGAGCTATCAAGAGGTAAGGTTCCCACAGAAAAGTAGTACTTGAAGTGAGGTGGGGGGCAGGGAATGGGGAAATTTGCAAATAATCAAATCCATTAATATGGATGTACTCTGTTGACTTAGAGAGGCTACCAAACTGATTCTAAGGCAGGAGTAGGCAACCACAGAGGGAGTCTATTCAATACATGACCCCTCCCACCAAACTACACTAATGTACCATTTCCATTTTCAAGTTTATTTTCAGTATTCTTTTTGCTTTTGTGAGTAGGTGAGGGCCTATGGGCAGGTGGCAAAATCTTTGCATTTTGCAAAGATTTTAGCTGGCTTGAGGAGCTGGGGAGAGAGGGAATCATTTACAATGACATTTTTAAAACATTCTATGAGGTCTTGGGGCTTTAGTGGGCTTCAGGAAGAACCCAATGGCTAGATGCAACCCACATGGATCACATCTTGCCCACTTTTTCCTCTAAGGAGCTTAGTGTTTATGACTGGTTAAGAAACACTGTTTGAACAGACTTTCCCCACAGAGTTTGGACATAGGAATCACAGAGGCCCTCAGAGAAGGCAGGGGGAGCTCAAACTGTCAGAAGCTTAATCAGATCTCAGTTACTTTTTCAATAAAAGAATTATGTAAAATTTTGCAAAGTTCCAAAACAAACTAGTTACCATTAGTGTCATCTACCCCAACCTCATTTTGATTAAAGTGCTTATCATACCCCTTGTTAGTTCTTCCTAACTTGAACCTTTCTTTTTAAAAATTAATAAGGATCTGAAAAATAGGAATATGTCCTAACATTTGGGGAGGGGATCCCTTCAAAATGCCCCAAGATGAAATTTTTGATCCAAAAAAATCTACAAGGCAAAATTATGAGTAAATGTTAGCTATGACGTGAATAAGGAAAAATAATATTATCATTCATTATGTCAGTTGCCAAGCTATCATCATTATGCCCTCATTATTGCACAAGGTACATTATGAATATACTGCCTTACTTCCAAGAGTTGCTGTTGTTGTGTCTTCAATTCTACCCCAATTTATCATAATCCTATCATAGGATTTTTCTTGGCAGGATTTATTCAGAGGATATTTGTCACTACTTTCCTCTAATGCTGACAATTTGCCTTACTCCAGGTCACTCCATGGGCTTCTATAACTGAGTTATGATTTGAACTCTGGTCTCCCATCATCTTAGTCCTACACTCAGACTATGCTGGCTCTTACCTGGATTATTTTGCTGGTCTCTCTCTCTCTCTCAATCACAATCTCAATCTCTCTCTCTCTCCTCTACTGATCCACATAAGATTTCATTATCAGAGACCAAGGCTGACTGTTTCACAAAATATTTTAAACAGGCACCTGGCCCACAAAATTAATCCTGCAGGGCAATGTTTCCTGTAGGAAGTAGTTCATCTGCCAGGAAAAGAAAAGGAGAATGGGAAAAACTGGGACCTCAAAAACAGCCTTTGGAGGGCACACTAAGGATGCACTTTGTCCCTCTCCATACCTTAAAGGTACAGATGCTCTATTCATTAAAACCTAGCAACCAAACATAATTTGGGAGCTTGCCATCAGAAAAGACATAGTCTTCTGTATTTTGAAATTCTGAAGCTATTTATATGATATCCAACATTAATTGCTACCTGACCTTCAGGTAATGAATTCCCTCCTCCTCTTTAAAGATGATTTCAAGACTCAAAAAGTGCCTTTCTTGCAGGTTCATAACGAGACAGGAGATCTTTCAGATACCTAGGCCCAAAGCTGTTTAAAGTATGAAAGGTTAAATCTCAACTCCTTGAACTGAGCTTGGAAAACCACTGGCAAGCAGTACAAGTCCTCCAATATGGGGTGACAAGACTACAATAACATGCGCTGATGAGCAGGCAAGGTGCTACATTTTACGTTAACTGAAGATTACAGATAGTCTTCTTCCAGAGTAGCCCTCTGTATGCTGCAACAGTCTAACTACAGTCTAACCAAGACATAACTGGTGTTATGTGTTTTTAACTGATGTTATGTGACCAGTCTGTTGATGTAGTTTAATCTGTTGTTGTCAATGTTGTTCCTGAGTGTGCACTCTTGGTCTTTACGGTTAAATATTTATCTGTGGGCCATGGAGATGGCATATTTAAAAGGAGTGGGGAACCTTGATCCTGCAAAACTGAAGGCAGGTCATCCACACTGCAATTCAAGCCAGTATTAGAATCACATTGTGTCCTATATATGGCTATTTGCCTAAACTCAGGCAAAGATGGGTTTTGAATCCAGATCCACCTACATATACCTCACTCTTTTTGATTGCAATCATATATGCACATACTTTTGAGCTGGGTGGACAAGGCACTGCACTTTCTATAATATTCACAATATTCCCAGGCGTGCCTTCACTCCAACCAATTTCCGTATCTGTTTGTGATCTTTCTTTAAAAACTCCCCTTAGGAGGCTATATGCATTTCCCCTTAACATATACATTTTAAAGCAATTTTCCCTAATACATTTTTTCATATGCAAGAATCCTAGCATATTGTTTTCTTAATGCAGTTTTTTCCTGATATATTCCTTTTTGTTTGTATTTCACTAGAGAGTTACATCACAAAACTACAAGAGAGTAAAAACTGATAAGACATTTTGGCTTGCTTATTATTTCGGGGGGGAACAAATTAAGCAAGTTCTTGTTTAATATGAACCAAGCATATTTCTTCTACCTTCCTCCCTATAGGTCCAAACTGATCCAAATGAGGTTTGCTTCTGAGGAGACAGGTACAAGATTGGTCTGTTAGCAAAAATACAAAAACCAGCTCAGTAAATATCCAAGGTAAAATTTTCCTTTACATTTAGACTAGGTTAGCCATGGATATGCAAACAAACCCACAGAGACCTTGCATTTGCAGCTTGTTATCTTTTACCAACCAGACAACCCATCAAGTGGCCTTGACTATTATAACATCATTTAAAAGCTGACATTCTTGTATTTTAAGTTATTTTCTTTCCTCACTGCTGCTGACCCACAAAAAAGAACATCATGATTTCTAGAGACAAAATGGTTCTGCAGATATAAAACACAATCACCAGAGTTACTCTGAAAGACATACAGTGCTCAAGAGGAACAACTCTCCTTGAAATATTAAACTTGCTCCATGGGTTTCGCGACTATCTGTGCTAGTACACAACATCTGAGGCATGACTTTCCTTTTCTGAAATGTCCATCCAAATACAAATCCTGCAGTCCTCTCCTCACTTACCTAAAAATAAGCCCTGCTGAACTTAGTGGTATTTACTTTTGAGCAGATGTGTACAAGATCACATGTAAATCTGTGTTTTCTTTGTCCAGCATATAAAAACTATGTTTTTACCTGTTTGTTATTCCCTATGCAGCCCAAATGTGTAGCTATAGCTTGTTTCTCATATCCTAGTTAAGCATTTTTTTCATTATCTAAATCAGTAATTTTCTACCTTTTACCCTAAAGATGTTTTGGACTCCTGGAAGCATCAGCCAGCATAGGAAATGTTATGGGACCCTGTGAGCTGAAGTCCCAAATGTCTGAAGGGCCAAATCACTGATAAAAAAAAATAGATAATATTTTCTAAACCTATGTCAAACACTCATGTTTTCATATCTTAATTGACAATCAGTTCCTTAAACATGGATTGAATTCAAAATCACAGGAGGGCATCAAGCTCTTTTGCAATTTTGTTATTATTTGCTATCACCTCAACTTTAACTTATACTAACCCTATGAAAAAGAGACCTTCAAGAACCCCAGTAATTAATGACCCTGCTCAGGTCTTGCAAACTTGGGGCTGTGACTTTCTTAACTGACTCAATTCACTTGTAGCAGTTTTGCTCTGTTCCTACTTGTTCCCACTTGACTGTGCATTTTCATCTTTTCCAGTGAGTCACATTGTCCTGTCATATGTTCAAAGTACAACAGCCTCAGTTTAGTCATCTTGGCTTCTACTGAGAGTTCTGGCCTGATTTATTTGTCTTTTTAGCAGCTCATGGTATCCACCCAACTCTCCTCCAGCAGAACATTGCAAATAAATTGACTTTTTTCCTCTCATATTTCTTCACTGTCCAGCTTTCATAGTCATACATAAGAACTGGAAATATCATGGTGGAGATGATCCTGGATTTGGTGTTTAATGGTGCAATGGTAGTTCTATCTTTTTCGCACTTGACAGTTTTTGGGCTGTCCATAATCCATCAACACTAACTATGCTTTGCTAGGGCTCATGGGAGTTGTAAGCCAACAACAGCCGCAGCTGTTTTAAACAACTATTAACAAACTGAATGCAAAGCACGATATGAAACCATGGTTTAACATCAGTTTAGTAAACACAGCGTGGTTTTCAGCCTTTCATCTCTACTGAACAAGCCATTGTTAAGGCAGTTTCATGCTTTTTGAAACTTGCCTTTGCAAAGTAAACAAGCAGCTTTTTCTGTGATCTTCTTTTATGTGACATCTGTGAGGCTTAGTGCAACCAGCTCTGGCTTGTTTGTGAGCTTTACTTGGTAAAAAAACTTTTATGGGCAACCACTCAATCCAATCAGTCCCATGCAGCTTAGATCCACCATTTCAATTTCTAGCAGTCCCTCAAACATCATGGGAAACTACAACAGCTCTGCAATGCCGAGACATTATAAGAAATGAAAATCACTCAGGCTCAGCTAAGTGAGAGGGACGGCAACTATCAACCAGGGCACTGAGAGTCTAGCACAAGTGTAGAATACTGCATGGGAACAAGGAGCCAATTTCCACTCAGGCCTCCCACCAAAGGCGACACACACGCACATGCACAGCAAGCCCAAACACATCCATTTTCTTCTACAGTCCTTTTCAAAATTGTGACAAGAAGCAACATTTTGTATCTTCCTATCACCTTTCTGAGAGGGACTGAAGAGGAAAACAAAAGTATTTGGGGATAGCATATGGCTCTGAGGCACTTATGGAGTGGTCTGGTGGGTTGTTGTTGTTGTTGTTTTTGTTGTTGCATGTTTTCATGCATTGGGGAGGGGACTTTACAGGTGATTTGTGCCAAAAATTGCCTGAAAATTATCCCACATTTAACCATGTCAGAACCATTCAGATCTCATGGGCTGGGGGCAGAACCTTGACTAACAGCTCATCTGAAGGTGTATGTCCTGAACAGCTCTTTCTTATATATGATGAGATGCACTGAAATCCACTCAAAGCAAGGACACTGAGGTCTGCACAAGATCAAGCTTTAACCCTCTGAATTGTGTTTAGATTTAAGTTTAGGTCTCTGTTAGTCTCCATGGGAAGAAAAGAGTATTTATGATGACCCCTTAATACCAGCCTGTAAAAATATATAACACTTATTTTTTGTATCCTGAAGCAGTCTTCGCAAATTCAGAAATCACAGCACCAAGTAAATGTGTTCCTAGGGACCCATGAACATCAGAAGGTAGACTTCTGTGTTTATGCTCTTCCTCCATGTTTATCATACACATATTTCCAGAGCTCTCTCCATTCCATGGAAAGGAAAACAGATCCTAGGAAAGAAGGAGCACATAACACCTGCAGAATACTAGAGCATAGTTTTAATTAAACACAGACATGTGGTATGTGAATCTTAGGGTGTGAATCATAGCATTCACAAATTATGCATTGTGTGTAGATTTGAAGACTTGAGGAAGTATCTATGCAACAATATACAAATATGCTATTAAAAAGCTATAACTTACAGTAAGCTGCACATTGTTTGCTCTCAAAAAAGAAAAGGGTACAAATAAATATATTATCCAGCACAGCAGGCATCCATCCCATTCTATTGTTAGCCATGTGGCAATTAAAAAAAATTAGTAGAAAGATTAGTGCTGCAAACATTCATTAAGCTATCCTTATGAGACCTGTCAAAAGCAGTTGTCTAATACAAAACAAAACTCATGTTTAACAGCACTTATCTCAGCCCACATAAAGAGAAAGATGTGTGCATATGACACACAAATTGTGATGAGGGAGGGGGAAATCTAACCTCCAGACTAGTTGGCCTTCATCAACATTTAAAAAAACATACCCAAATAACTATTTTCCTATTTTAAGTTGGAGACGTGAGATAAAAAAGTACTTCTGTTCACAAGGCAAAGCCATCTAGTGGAATTCACAACCAATGATATGATGGTAGCCAAAGCCCCCTTTTAAAAGGGAATTAGGCAAACTGGACAAAAGAAGATTAGCTAAATATTAGGAAGAACCCTTAAGTGGTAAGAGCTGACGAGACATATCACCCTAGGAAATAATGGGCTTTCCTTAAGATAAAGGGGTATTTAGCAAGGGTACTGCCATGTCTCAATTGTATTCTGCACTGAGTAGGGGACTGGACTACGGTATGTAACTTCCAATGATTCTATAAAATATGCAGAGAATTTTTTTTTCAACATTTTTTATTAAAACAATTGTTATTCGCATTACATACATGTATTATCATATTTCCAAAATAAAAACAAGCTTCTTTGTCGTGTTATCATACATTCTATCCAATTTCTATTATAACTTCCTCTCACCTCTTGATAGAACCTCTATTTTGCTAGCTTATCGTGATCTCAATATACATAAATTCTCTAAAGTAGACTAGCTTCTTTAAATACATATTATAGTATACACAACTATTTCACATCAATTAAATATTCAATTAAACATCTATTCTTCTCCTTTCATTTCTATATCCAATTTTTTTCTATTATTGTCTTAATTGATCTCAAATCATCAAGTTTTTTCGTCTGTTTTTTATCCTGCAAATTAAGAGTGAGGTCTTCCAAAATAATAAATTCTAAGGCCTTCTGTATCCAATCTTGTATTTCCGGTATTTCCTCTTTTTTCCAATATCTTGCATATACAATCCTGGCAGCCGAAACCATATACAGAATTATATATTCATATCTGATATATTTCTTATCAATTTGATGCAACATATTTAAGAGGAAAATTTCCGGTGTCATAGGCAACTCTATTTTTAAAATTTCTGTCATTGTTCGGTGAATATTTCTCCAGTACATCTTAACCTTACAACACTTCCACCACATATGATAGAAAGTTCCATTTTCCAACGAACATTTCCAACATGTTTTGTTTTCCAACTTATACATATTTGCCAGTTTCGATGGATCTAAATACCATCTATGAAGCATTTTAATGTAGTTTTCTTTTAAATTCTGAGCTAATGCAAATTTATGTGTAATAGCCCAGCTTTTTCCCAGTGTTCCAAACTTATCGTGTGTCCAATATTTTGCGCCCAAACAATCATAGATTCTTTAATTCTCTCTGTTTCTAATTCCATATCTAATAAGTATTTATAGAACTGTGATGTTAAGTGTTCTTTTTTTCAAATACTATTTTCTCCCATTCATTCAATTGAGGATTTGTCTCAATTCCTTCTATTTTAAGGTCCATTTTAAATTTTTCCTTTAATTGTATATGTAGGAACCATTGGCAATCCCAACCTTCTTCAGTCAGTTCTTCTCTTGATTTAATTCTTTGGTTTCCTTTAGAGTCTGTAATTATCAAATCTCTATATGTAAGTCATCTTCTAAATGGTTGTTTTGTTCTTCCCATCATAGCCTCCTGGGCGATACCCATAACGGTATTTTCGAATATATTTTCTTTTTCCAAAATTTCCATATTCCAAATAATGGCTTTCTTATATAGTGATTGAGAAATTCTTTATCAGCTTTTGACTTTTGATACCAGAGATAAGCATGTCATCCAAATCTCAAATTTGGTCCTTCAAGATTCAAAACTCTCTCATTCTTCAATTCAATCCAATCTTTAATCCAATTCATTCCGTTCGCAAGGAAGTATAATCTTAAATCTGGGACGTTACAACCACCTCTTTCTTTCCTATCTGTCAATATTTTCCATTTAATTCTTGGTTTTTTAGCTGCCCAAATGAATTTTGTTAGATCTTGTCTCCATTCTGTGAAGTATTTAAAATTAGTAATTATAGGTAGATTTTGGAATAAATAGTTAATCTTTGGGAGAACCATCATCTTAATTGTTGCCATTCTGCCCATTAATGAGAGGTTTAATTTTGACCAATTTTGTAAATCCCTCTTGATCTCTCCCCATTTCTTAATATAATTATTCTCAAATAGTGCATTATTCTGTTTGGATATTATAATTCCTAAATAATTAATCTTTTTCTCTTCTTTGATGCCCGTTCTTCGTTCTATTAATTCTATTTCATCTCTTCTCATATTTTTGGATATAAATTTTGTTTTCTCCTTATTAATTTTAAAACCAGCTGTTTCTCCAAATTCTTCACAAATCTCCAAAAACTTTTGTACACTCAATTCCGGGTCTTCAAGAAATACTACCAAATCGTCTGTGTATGCCTTCAGTTTATATACGCCTCCTTTTATTTTGGCTCCTTTAATTGTCTCATCCATTCTTATTTTCTTTAATAAAACTTCCAGCACCATGATGAATAATAAAGGGGAGAGCGGACAACCTTGGCGGGTACCTTTCATTATATTTATCGGATCTGTCTTGTCCCCATTTATTAATAATTGGGCTTTACAATTAAGATATATTTGATTTATCCAAGTTGTGAACTTTTCTCCACAGTCAAGTCTATTTAGTAGTTCAAAGAGAAATTCATGGTCCACATTATCAAAGGCCTTTTCGGCGTCCACGAAGATCATCATGCATTTTTTCTCGTTATGTTTCCCATAGAATTCCAGCATATTAATCACCGTCCGAATGTTGTCTCTGATATACCTCTTAGGTAAAAATCCGCTCTGATCTTCGTGGATCGTTTCTTGTAATATTGATTTTAATCTATTTGTCAGTATTTTTGTAAAGATTTTGTAATCTATATTTAGCAGAGATATCGGCCTGTAGTTATTAGGGTTTGTCGGATCTTTTCCCTCCTTTAATATTAAGGTGATGTTAGCTTCATTCCATGAGTCTGGTTTACCGTTCTTCGTAATCTCATTGAACATCTTTCTCATGGGTTCTCTTAATTCTTCTTGCAGTTCTTTATAATATAATCCAGTAAACCCATCCGGATCCGGAGCTTTCCCAATTTTGATTTCTTTTATTGCATTTATTACTTCCATGCATGTTATTTCTGCATTTAAACTATTCCTTTGATCTTCTGTTAATTTTATCAAGTCTTGATTATCCAGATATTCTTCTATCTTCTTCATCTTATTGGTTTTTATCAGTTTTTGATATAGCTCTTTATAATATTTCCTAAATTCATTCATTATTATTTTCTCATCTGACGTTATCTCATTATTTTTTTTCACTTGCAAAATTAGATTTCTTTCTCTTCTTTTCCGTATCTTATAAGCCAGCCATCTTCCAGGTTTATCGGCGTTTTCAAAATTTTTCTGTTTAAGCATCCGCAATTTTTTCTCGATCTCAATCAAATTCTCTGTTTCTAATTCCATTTGTATCTCTTTATGTTCTTTTCTCTTCTTTTTATTCTCTGGGTTCTTTCTCAAATCTTCCTCTAAATCTTTAATTTTTAATTCAAGATTTGTTTTTTTCTCTTCTCTTTTCTTCCTCCACTCCGAGTTCCATTTTATCATCAGGCCTCTCATTACGGCTTTCCCTGCATCCCAGACCATTTTTGCCGCAATTCCATCTTTATCATTTTCTAAGAAATAATTCCTCAATTCATCTTTTGCTTTTTTCAAATATTCTGTATTTCTTAACAGAAAATCATTAATGCACCAATTACTATATTTGCTCTTCTTTTTACAATTTAGTCTAATTGAATGGGGTTATGATCCAACCAAATTCTTGGAAGAATTTCAATGTCTTTAACTGACGGGCACAGAATTTTCGAAATCCAAAACATATCTATTCTCGACATACTTTTATGACTTTCAGAGTAGAATGTAAATCCGCCTTTTTCATGTTTATTTCTCTAAACGTCCATCACTGATAAGTCTTCCATCAATCTGAAGAAAGTTCTCGGTAATCTGCCTTGTTTCTTTTTACCTTTCGATGTCATCGTTCTGTCTATCATAGAATCCACCACACCATTCATATCTCCCATAAGGAGGATATTATCTTGGTTTCTGTCTTCAATATATTTGTGAATTTCTTCTCCTATTTTCTCATAAAATTTGCTTTTATTTTCTAACGGTGAATATATTCCAATTAATAGGAGTTTTTTCCAGGAATTTGAATTTCTACCCCAACATAGTGTCCTTTTTCATCCAGAAACACTTCCTATGTTGGGTATTTCGCATTTATGTACATTACTACTCCTCTTTTCTTTTTTTCGTAAGCTGAGATGTAACATTTTCCTAATTTCGGGTTTTTCAGATACTTAATATCTTTATCTCTAATTCTAGTCTCCTGTAGACAGATTACATCAGCTTTAGTTTTTTCAAGGTAGTGGAAGACCTGTCTCGTCTTGTAATTCGAGTTTAAACCTTTCACATTCCATGAAATGCATTTTAACGCCATTTTTTCAGTCCTCTTCTTCAATTATTTTATCATCTATCTCCGAACTCGTCTGTTCTTGTTCAAATTCAATCTCAGGTTCTTCGTCTTGCTCTTCTCTCTTTTTACTATTTTGCATCTCTTCTGATGGTTCTTGTCTCTTATATATCGTCTCCTTCTTGTATTCTTTTAACTCTTCTATCAATTCATTAGCTTGTTTCGTCGTTGTACATTTATATCTTTTGAAGTTCCAGATAAAGGATAGTCCTTCTGTTCGTTCCCATCTGTATCTAACATTGTTTTTCTGCAAATATGTTGTCAGATTTTTGTATTCTTGTCTCTTTTTTAATGTCTGAAATGGTACATCTTTAAAGATCTTCAATTCAGTATCTTCCACAATGAATTTTTCATCATAATTTCTCTGAAATATCCTCTCTTTCATCTTTGTTCTAATGAAACAAATTAAGATGTCTCTTGGCAGGTTCTTTTCTTTTGCCATCTTGGAATTAATACGGAACATCTTATTTATTTCTTGCTCCATTCTTTCTTCCGTCACTTCCATGTATGTAGCCAATTCCGGAATGAGACGTTCACAGATATTTTCAGCTGGGCGTTCCGCCAAGCCTCTAATTTTCAAGCATCTATCTCTGTATCTCATCTCCTGTATTTCTATTTCTTTATCTTGTCTTTTAAGTCCTTCCTTCATCTCTTTCTTCTCCTCTTCCACTTTAAACAGCCTTTCCTGTACTTGCTTTACTTCACTCTGCGTTGCTTTCATCTCTTTATTTATTTTCTCCATCTTTTTATTAATACTTTCCATCTCTTTCTTAATGTCCATTTTTATTTCGTTTCTCGTATCTTTCAATTCCTGTCTTATTTCTTTTTTGAAATTTATCAATTCTTCTAGTATTTTTTCTCCAATTCCTCCTGCCTGTGAGGGCTGCTCCACTGATCCTCTTCTTTCAACTGTTAGTTGGGTTTGGGTTGTGGTCTTCTTCCTTGTTGCCATCTTCAATAATTACTAGGTTCAGTAATTATTGTCCTATACCAATTATTTCCTCCCCAACAAAACCAATAGTCTCATAGCAACTTTTCAAAAAAAAAAAGTAATCAACTTTCAGATTGCCTTAGAGTCTTCACACTAAATCTTAGTTTCTTATAATTTTCTATTCACAGTCTTAAATAAATGTCAATAAATGTCAATATATATCAATAATAAATTCCTATCAATAATATTAATACTATCACTCAGTTGTCAATCTACCTTCTTAATGTATTCTTATTCAAATGTTCACCAATATGTTTACCAATATTTTGATTATCAGATCTTATTATATGTTCCAGGCAGTCAGCTTATATATTTATCTCTTATCTGTCTCCTTCTTATTACTGTTACATTCAGCTTATTACAACTCTATCCCCAATATTTTTGCATTAGAACAAAAAAGACAGCAATAAAAATAAAAAATAAAAGCCAGAAAAAAAAAATAGGAGACAGAATTAGAATTCCTTCAATGCCCACCTTCACAAAACAGGCAAATATTCAGTTTAACCACAAGATGGGGCTACTTATCTATATTTCATTCACAGTTTATAAATCTGGTTATTGTCCAAACTTATCCCAGCTGCTAGTGATTAACAAATGTTTTACCCTGATAATCTCCTCTCAAGGTCAGGTTATCTCAACACTTCCACCCAAAGTATTCTTTTCAAAGACTCTCTCCCATCCCCCTTTGCATATTGTGAAGTGTATCAAATTTTCTATATTTTATACTTATTTCTGTTTATTCACAATACCACCATAAATGTTACTAACCAGTGAGCTGGGAGTGACTCCTGCTCAACTATATCCCATCACTTTCCCCACCCACTTAATGTGTAAATTTGGATTTAATAATGTCTTTGTGTATTTATTAAGAACCTCTGGTATGTCTCAGAATTTCACAGTCTTTCATTCCACAATCTCAAACCCTTCTGTAGTCCTCCGTCTTCCAGTCTTTCTGGATCGCCTCAGTCACTCATTCCCCTCCGTCTCAGTCCTTCTCCGCTCTGTCTCAGTCTCAGTTCTCAGTCTCAGTCTGTTCTGGACTTCGCCGTCCTGCAGAAACTGCAAGTCCTATTCCACCTCTTCAATCCCAATCAGTCTCCGGTTACTGTTTTTCGCCACTCTCTTCTCAGCCGTCTCTTCACTTTCCCCTCGCCCTCTCACCACCTTCGGATCACCACCTCTTCGTTTCGCCTCCTTCTCCTTCTCCCCACCTCGTCACTTCACCCTCATTAAACTCTCAAACACAGTTCTTTCTTTCACTTTCTTTCGCTTCCCCCTGTATCAGCCACCACTCGCCGCTTCTTCTTTCCTCCCTCGAACTCCGTCTCCGTTCTACTGCCGCTTGCCGTTTCACTTCACCATTTCTCCTTCTCTCCCCCCCACCGCTTCTCGAAATACCATCGGCATGCTAGAAATCCTTTTTGACTATTATTTAGATCTTACTTATATCTTCTTGATTGTTAAATACTCTCTCAGATAAAAGTCCCCAACACGCCTAAATCTGGTTTCTTGTAGCAATCAAAAAAAAAAAGATCATTTAAACACACAGTCTATCTTATTCGCCTCAGTCCAATCCTTCTAGATTCTTTCTTCTCGCTAACTTTTCTTCTTTTATTTTTTAAGCACAGTCTAAGTTGATGAGATCCACTTAAGTTCTTTCAGGAGGTAAGCTTATTTTCTTCTACCATCGCACTTACTTGTTGTTTATTTTTAAAAAGGCTTTAAAAAAGCTGCCCAGCGTGGCTGTGGTTCCTTTCGGCTCCCGCTCGTCTTCGTCTCACGACATAGGGGGAAATTCTCCCCTATATCTTTCAGAAGGCGAGCTATCAAGCCCCCTTCAGGACCCTCTGAACTCCCTTTACCAGGGGAGTATTTGATCGGCTCTCGTATGTTTCTCCCGAGCCGATTTTGCCTCGCTGGGTGGTTGTGTATCAGCAGACTTGCCTTTACACAACCGCTCGGTTCGCTATCATACCCGGAAGTCAAAATACGCAGAGAATTTTAGCAATGGCTGTTTTTCATTTATTAGCAACATTTCCTTCAATGGCATTCCTCGAAGTGACATATATAGCTTTCTTTCTCTATTCCTTACCCCAAAAACAGCCCCATCAGGTAGGTCACACTGAGGATATATAACTGACCCAAAGTCATCCAATAGATTTCACAGTTCAGTGAGGATTTCAACTGCACTTCCCAAGTTCTGCTCCAGCCCTCTAACCACTACACCACACTGATGTCCTTATCATTCTGAGGTAATAAGTCATTAAAGATCAAATGCTGGAAGAACAGAGAGAGAGGGGGACACTTGCCTTCCTACTCTGGTGGCCTGATTAGAAATGCATGATGTTGCCTTATAAAAAATCAAACTACTGCTCCAGCTAGCTCAGTATACTCTGCATACTGAACTACAAGTCCCATATGTCCCAGGCAGCATAGCCAAGTGTCAATGATTATGGAAGGCTGTATCTGGAAGTCCACATACCCAGTCTACACTGAATCCAAAGGTCTGGCAAGTGGTCTCTCCTAGAACTCCCTAGAAAATGCCAGGAAATTAGGATTGCCAGAATGAAAACTAGAGACAGTTCCTGTGCCTTTAACAGTTCTATAGAAGAAGGAATTTCAGAAGGAGGTGCTTGTTATCTGGTTGTATGGCCAGCAACATATGATGAATCTTCCTTTTCTACACAACCATTAAAAGTACAGCAGTCTTCTCCAGTTTTCAATCTGGCAGCATTATCAGAGATTGGACCTTAGACATTCTGCTCTACCTACCACCATCATGAAAGTGTGCCACTATGTACAAAGAAGATGCTCTGTTTTCCGCCACAGGGCTTCCTACAGTAGGGGTGCAAAACTGCAGCCCTGAAAGCCCTTTTTTGTGAAGACCCTCAAGCCTCTTTTCAGCTCCCCCTAGGCTTCCTCAGCTCCCCTTGTTTGATTGATTGATTGGAAGGGACCCCCAAGAAAGCACAGAAACAACCAAAACTGCTTTCCTATCCCTAACCACCCCCAAAGCTCTTTGGCTCTTTCAATTATTTTTCTCCTTCCAATAAAGTACAGAAGAAAAGTTGTCCAAATATAAATTATTAACCTATTAAACCAGAGATAGTTCACAATAATTTCATAATTATCTACCTATGATATATTTCTAATAGTATAACCAAATCAGTATTTTTTTTCAAGTAACTGTAAAACTAATCTGAAAAGTTGTTATTCTAAAAATGAAACCTTCACTGGTTGTAAATATTAAGATTATGCCAGCAAAAATGAGTCTTCGGAACTGTGAGTTGTGTAAAATAT
This sequence comes from Ctenosaura bakeri, assembly GCA_948474755.1. Taxonomy (NCBI): domain Eukaryota; kingdom Metazoa; phylum Chordata; class Lepidosauria; order Squamata; family Iguanidae; genus Ctenosaura; species Ctenosaura bakeri. Next base: position 72,201 of record CAOLHI010005353.1, read on the forward strand.
GTATTAAGCTTATAACGAGGAAGAATACCCTTTTGGGCAGGAGGGAAATCACATGATTAAATCAAGTTTTTCTGAGTAGTGATTTAAATCATGATCCCGTGATCCTGTAATACCAGAGGCTTCTAGGAGAGGCAATTAACTTTGGAAAGAGGGCAGAAAAGAGCAGGTGAGGGGGCTCAGGGGTAAGGGCTGCAGAAAGCTCCAGAACCATCTTCGTCTCACCCTTCAAATGAGACTTATAGCAAGCTTTCTCCTTGCGTCACTGACAGAGCTTTACAAAGGGTCCAGATAACATAGTTATCACTTGAAATATTCTCCTGTTTTCCCATTCCTGCTTCTATCCTTTTTCTTACCAGAACAAAATAAAATCACTAAGCAAAAAGCAGAAAGCCAGTGTGATATAGTGGTTTTAGCACTACAACTCTGGGGGCCAGGGTTCGAATCCTGGCTCTACCATAGAAACTTTCTGGGTGACCATGTGCAAGTCACACTGTCTCAGCCTAAGTGGAAGGCAATGCCAAATGCCCTCTGAATAAATGAAAACCAACATCAAGAGCCAGCATAGTGTAGTGGTTTGAGCATTGGACTACGACCCTGGAGACCAGGGTTCAATTTCCTGTTCAGCAGTAGAAACCCACTGGGTGACCTTGGGAGAATCACACGC